>JBAMBP010002073.1:0-43695 GCA_037044515.1 Phortica magna | reverse complement strand
AAAACTGGCAGTGTGTGATTCAACGAGACAATCAACAAACAATAGTTTTCAAAGTGTTTAATTATAAAGGAGCTGTTCATGAAGACGGCACTGCAGCTAAAAACATTGGCTCAAACTCAATTTGCTTAAAAAAATTCATAAATAAATTAAAAATAACTTTGAAGTGCATTAATAAAACATTTTCGAGCAACCCTCGTAGGTAAATCTAAAATCGCGGCCTAAAAGTATGCAACATTTTTTAAAGTATAGCAAAACGCAATAAATTAGACTGCAGTACTGCGGCGCATTAACTAAAAGCGCGCATTTATCATTATTGCAGTGCAGTAAAACGATATTTAAAAAAAGAATTATTAAAATTTTTAACTAAAAAAAATCAAACCAACAATTCTCAACAGAAGACGAAGACCAAAGTCAGCATTGGAAAATAAATCAGCAAACACGGCGTCCTACAGCGGTCATTCGTCCCACTCCACCCCGCAGTCGCCGCACAATCAGCCGCTGCCGACACCGCCGCCATTACTGCATGGGTACTCGCATCCATATGCGCATCCGCATCACCATCATCCGCGCTGTGCGCCACATCACAAATCGGAGCAACATTTGAACAAACGCCGACGCATCTATGCGTCGACGGGCAGCGCTGCAAACATTATGATGGACAGGGAAAGTCTCAGCGAGTGGGCGAAGGATAAACCGCTGAGCATACTACAATTGGATCCGGCCGATCGTGCGGTCTTGCGTATTGCAGGTGAGCTTAAACATGATACATTTTATTTTATTGTTCGAATTTGTTACCAAAAACCGACGCTGATAACTCACATATACATATATTTGCCAAATTGTATTTATAACTGCAAATAGGAACTTGCAACGCATGTGGCACAATGCTTTGTTTATCTGCTGATGCAATCATCCGTCAATTGTCAGAGGCTTTATTACAAATATAAATCGCTGCTTAACAGTTCATTGCACCTGATATTTGCGGGAGCGCATTGTTGCCCTCAGCACCGCAGCCCCTCATCATTGTATTAGCAGATTTTGTGTAGCATCTCTCTCTCTCTCCAACATATTGCAACCGTTCTATGTATTTAGCAAACAATCTATTTTTGTTCAACTTCACTGCATTGTCATGTCATGTTCGCTTCGCTTGCCCCGCTGGCCATGCAACGTCTCTTTGCCCCAAATGTTCGCCTAACTGTTCTCAATTTCGTTGGCAACTCTTGTCGTTCAACCCACGAACTTAGCTGCCACTGAAAAGTTGCAACTCGAAATTTATGCCAAAGCGCTTATACATACATATATACATACATATATATACATAATATATGTATCTGCAATACACGCACAACTTGCGTTGTCGACAACTTTTGTTGCCACTCGTGGGTTTTGTCGCTTACAATGTTCTGCGCACAAATCTCGTCTCGATAAGGTGAAGGGTTGACGGGGCCTGGAAAAGAATGCATTCAATTCATGTTGATTTTCTGATACTTTCGCAGTTTGATGACAGTAAGCGGCATTAGCACATAGAACTATTATTATTACAGTCGTGTATAAAAAAAATGCTCTGAGCTATTCAACCAGATTGATGGCCGGCATTGATTACATGCCGAATTCATCATCGTTTTGGAATAGTTTTCAAATCAGCAAATTATGTAAACTGCTGATGAGTTAATGCGAAATGAGAGAAATCTGATGTCGAAAAAAAAACAAATTACACAAATTCAATTACTTTCAACGATTGCAAATATTCGCGATAAATTTGCAGATTAAAACGGAAATTTAATTACGCGTCTGTGTGGCGCACCAATATGGAAACTTGCCTCAAAATGTTACACTTAAATGCAAAATAGTTATTGCGAAATAGTTTGACGCACACACACACCAACACAGACGCAACAAACTATCGATAAACTTTTCGTTGTCGGCAAAAAGAATTTGCAAATTAACTCGCAATAAGCTGAGCCAGTTTGATTTCCACCTACTGTGCTACAAGCGGCTCGAAACACAGTCTGGCAATTCCAAGCAGGCTGCACCGCCCCAACTCACCAACTCACCAGCACACCAGCTCACCAATTCGCCTTGACTCGATTCAATTCGATTGAATACATGTCGGAATCGAGTCAGCTTGGTTTCCGCTGTGCTTTGTGGCACAACCTACGTTCGGATTTCGCTTGCTACTCCTTCTGCTGCTTTGTTGTTTTTTGCAAAAGTTTGCGACTCGCATGTATTTTCAGCTAATCGACGCTGTTCGCAAAGGCTTTAATTAGAACCAAACTTGTTGGCCTTCGAACAAAAAAACTCAGAACTCATGTTTTAATCACTATGTAAACCCACAAAGAAGTCATTGGCAAAATGCGTTCTGTTGGAAATGCTCACCCAAGGAAATCGGTCAGCGGGTCTTGTATCTTCTTAGCTTTAGGAAATTCTTTGCTATCCATGAATTTAAACGTTTCATCTACGCATGCTATTGAATTCTGGTGATGAATCTTAACTCTTCCACAAACAAAAGTTCTTTTATGTCAAAGATGAGACAATCAATGTTGGGCTAACCGATGACGTCATAGCCAATCTACTCAACAAGCCCTTTAAGGAATGTTCTATCCATAAGAACCTCAACGGTTTTTATCATATTATAAGTCACATAGTTATTTGCGTTTGAGATTTATCATTATAACTCAACACTAGTTGGTTCAAGTGTGTGATCCAGAAGTGTTAAATTCTGTAAATTTGAGATCGTGGAAAACAAAGTGTGCTCTGGATGCCGGAATTCTCGCTTACTCGCATTGTTTGTGCAACTTTTCATTGTGAGTGTGAATTCATATAAAATATATGAGTATGTCTTCTATTTTTATTGTATTAGCAGCAATATTAAAACGGGATCCCGGCTTTAAATTAAAAAAAAAATAACTTTCTTATGATATATGTATGTATATGTGTTTATATTATCTGAAGCGTTTGCTATCTGACGTAAAAGGGATGCAAACAAAAGATTATTTCACTGCGATGCAAATGTTGTGCGCGCTTATTACGTAAATAAACACACACACACATACACACACACACACATGCGAATGCTAATATTATTGAGTTATAATCAGCGCGACACTTACTAAAAATACCGTTTTGAGTCAACAAAAGCAAAACGACTTGACTGACGACCGACCACAACGACTTAAAGCCCACGCTTGATTTCAATGATATTGTTTGCTCATTGAAAACTTTGCTATTGATCAACGTCATTGAACGCACGTTGCACGTCAATCGTTCAATTGTCAATCATTTGCTCAGTCAGTCAGTCAGTCAATCAGTCAGTCAGTGGAGCGTTTGCGTTGAGCGGTGTTAATCTTTTGCTTAAACAATTTATTTCATACAAAATTTGGCCATTTAAGCGTTAAATTTTTTCGCCTTTCAGACGACTATTGAACAAACACACAACTTACTTTGTGTACGCTTAGTTTAAGCCTACAAACGTTAGTTTTACATTTGTTTGTCCACGCAGATACTTTAGCTAAACATGTGTGTGCAAATACATGAGTATGTGTATGTATCTATGTGTGTGCGTAACTTCAAGTGACTTCGATTCGCCCACTTGTCACCAACACCGTTCGTTCGTTCGTTTGACGCCTTTTTTGGGCGCCTGCCTGCAACATGTATCTACGTATCTCTATATCTCTGTATCGCTGTATCTACGTTCCGGTTTTGGTTTCGTTTTCTGTCTGAATAGATTTTGAGTATGTGTTAATATTTGATTTAAGCTTTGGCTTGATTCTGTCCCCCCCCCTCTGTTCATGCTGCTGCGCCATTGCTGTAAATTATAACGTTTCGCGTTTGCCAAATATGAAAGATCATTTAATATAATTTTTAACTTGTTGCTCATATTTTCTCTCGCTTTTTTGCTTGGGCCATGTGGGCGTACGATCAAGCGATCGGTTTTGTTTTCTGTTTTCTGTATACTGTTTTCTTTATTGTAGTTTTGGTCATCAGGCAAGACTTACGACTATTTTTATATGCTTTGACTTTTGGCTTTATCAATTGCCGAAAAAGTTGCCTTTTATGGCGGACGTTGTGCAGCATAAGCGCTTATTTTTAGCAATTGTTATCATCATCGTTCGGCATGGTGTGTGAAATCGCTTGCCAATGATTTCATTCATATTTATAAACGTTTCATGAAATACAAACTAAACTTGCTTTTGTTTAAAAACAATGTCAAAGTTGAACGAACTTTAAAATAATAAAACTTTTCATTAGCTTCAAACACTTGTAGTTACTTATTTTGATCTAAATTGTGTGTTGTTGCGTTGCCGAACGCATCATTTGCCAATAGTTAACAACAACAAGTTTATCTCACGTGCCTTGCATATCGCTGTAAGGTAATCTGAGCGCTTTAGGCAATGCAAAACCAAACCAAAAATACTTACTTACATTCCAATACATCAATCAAGTTTTCATTAATAAATCCATCGAGTTGAACTACTTGAATATGCCGAACACGGCTTAACGATAGCGCTGAGATCAAGCCACAAGCGCAAAACTATTAATCAGCAATAAGACAATTTCAATTGAAAAGCAATTTCAAAGCGCGGCTTCTCTCTGTGTGTGGGTGTGTGTGTGCTTGTGTGTGTTACTCTAATTGTGTATGTGTGTAGTTTGTTTAGTTATGCAAGGCACACAGATACACATGTGTATGTATGTATATATAATTTAATGGCTAATGCACGCCATTAGCGCTTAGGTTGGCAACAGACAACACCGGCGATTACAATTACCGGAAGTACAGTCCACGTCTAAGCCGCGTCAATGCGTGTGACATATAAGGAGTTGCCACAAAAGGAAGTCTACATTAGTCGATAAGTCTGAGAGTTCTTTTACCTGTTTGAATATGCGAATTTGCTCTGATTTTTGTATTCCATTTCTTTATCAAACTGTAATACAGACATTTGATGTGCCTTGTGCTATCAGCGGTGGAACATTCATTATTAAAGAAGCAATTTTCAAGGCGCTTGTCATGTAGTTTTCTGGGTTTTTTTTTTTGCGTTCAGAAGACAGTAGACAATTGCGCTACTTAATTGTCAGTTTGGTAATAATAAAAATCATTTGTTTTTATCTTAGGTTTCTACCATGCTAACTTGTGTTCTCTGTGTGCTCTGAGATACATACATGTATGCAACAACATCTTCAGATACATAACATGTTCTTGTTAATTGAAAACTGATAAATTTTTGTTTTGCTTTGTTTTGTTTTGTTTTTTTTTTCGAACGCTTCTGTTTCTATTTCAATGTTGGCGTCGATTGAATTGATCGATCGATCGATCGTTAGTTAGTTTGTTGCTTGGATCGTTGGATCGATCACTTGTAAGCAGCGGGGAGGGCGAGGCAAGCTGGACTGTGGGGTAGCTCGTTTGCCATCTCACTTGTGTGCACACTAATTAGTATTGAATTTAATTTGCATTTCGCTTAAAATGTTGCCAAGTAACATGAGTTGACGTCGTTTGTTGACATTTTCTAATGACATTGTGTAATTATTTGTTTTAAATTATGACATTTTTAAGTGTTTTGGAAGTTAATTCGATTTTAACGGCCGCACACACACAACAACGACAACAACAACAGCAACACTAAGTATGCGCTATGCATAAGTTGACGCATGCAATCGTGGGATGGGCAACTAAATTAATGGCGATATCATTTTGAAGGTCGTTACAAGACGAATCTTATAGTCCGATTAGATAAGCTAATTAATTATTTGTTTGTTAATTAATTTAAGTGTTTGATTTTCAAATACAGTAACTTTTTGTCTGCGAAAGATAGAAGATCTTCTATTGTTTGTGAAGAGAATGCAAATGTTCATTTAAAACTCTTCAAGAAAGTAATATGAGGAGATGTTGTGTTACGATTAAAAGGGCAGTAAGACGACATCAAACTATCTATAGGCTTAGTAAACACAGCACTACAAATGTTCTACTTTTAATTTTTACCCCTTTTTACCCCTTTATTTAAAAAGGTTATAACTCATAAACTATAAACAATAGAAACCTCAAATTTCGTGTGGAGACTCAGCAAAGACACCACTTAAAAACTGCATAACCCTTCACCACATTGTTACCCCTCAAAGGGCATACAATTCAGATTGCGCCTAAATTAAAATATTTTTTTTTAATTTGAGTGTAAGAAAGTATATGAGTAGTAGAGAGGTAACTTTATATAAGAAGATATTTGTTCGTTTTATGTAAGAAATTTCGTCAGCTGTTTTTCGAAAATATTATAGCTTATTGTTATCGTCAGAATATGGAACCTCTTGCAGACTAATTTTTGTGTTTTTGACATGTCTGACAACAAATCTTACTGACTGAATTCAACTTGAAACGGAAATTGCCCAACAGTTGCCCACGTTGAATGCTATGCGAGATAAACTGCGCCGCACTCACGGCTTCATTCATGCAAACGATCAGACACACGTTTTGCTGGAACACTCATTCATCGTTTCAAAGGTTTGTTTTTTGCTTTTGTAGTTGAATCATTTGCATAGACAATTTGTCTTTCATTGGAAACTATTTAATAGTCTTGTTGTTTGGATGGCATTTGTTGAGATCAAACAAAGCGACACGCACGCATGCAAACACACACACACAGATACAGACAAATACAGGCGCAGAATTCGTCAAAATAACTAAAAATGAAATAAATTACACAAATATTTAATTACGCTACTAATTACCACAACTTGAGAAAGCAACAACAAATTTGCCACTTGAGACGATGATCGACTGACTGAGTGAGTGAGCGAATGAATGAATGAATGACGAATGAATGATGAACGAGCGCAGTTGTTGTTATTGTCAACTTTATAAGGTCAAAAGACAACGTTGACACACACACTCACACACACATGCGAAAACAGATGTTTGTACTTTCGTTTTGAAGTCTTATATTATTTTATTTTGGGGGTTATTACCTTGAATTGACGCCCACACACATATTGTACATTTTTCATGTATTTTCGCAAACTTCGCATGCGTTGAACAACAACAAAAACATAATAATAATAATAATAATAATAAAAACAACAAACAAATTGTGACATTTTGTATTTTAAAGAGCGAAAAAAAAAAAAAAATAAATAAAAAAGATACAAAAATAAATAAATGAAAAAAATTAAGTGCAATGATATCATGTTTGGCTGCCGTTGATGACACCTATTATTCCAATTTATTCGGATCGTAGGCTATTATCAATTTATTTATTAGGTTATTTATTGTCAGAGCTTTATTTAACTTACTTGATTTTAGTTGATTTGAGTTGACTTTGCTGGCACAGCTGTTCCTTTCATTGTGCCTGACAGACGGCATGACGTCATTGAAGTGCAAAAAAGGAAAAAAAAACTTGCTTAGCAGGTTGTCGTTACAGCTCAAAAATTAACACCTACAATTACAATAGCAGCAACAACAACAACAACAATAGTGAGAACAACAAGAACAACACGCGACATGAGCAGCTATTTAAACGAGATATTACAAGCTTGAAACGCCCACGATTGCAACAACGACAACGACAGTGGCAGATACATGCAACAAATCACAGTTACAATGACAACAATTACAAGTATAAATCACAACAACAACAACAACAGCACTGTGTAAAAACAATCACAGCAAGTGTCGCTGTTATTGGCAAAACCTGTTGTTGTCAGCGTCGTTAACCGCCAACCCGTTCACCTCATTGTTGTTGTCTGATTGTCTGTCTGTCGCCCTCATAAAATTCACAACATTCCTTTGACTTCAAGTCACTTTCCGTTCGTTAATAACAACAACGGAGTTACAACAGCCAGACCCTCGACTTGTGCCCCGTTGTTTGTCTCTCTCGCTCGCTCACTCACTCTCTCACTCACCCACAACACTTCATGTCTCTAGAAATATGTCGACTGAAATTCCCATTCTCAGCCCATTGTCAACGTAGCGAAGTACCGTCATCACAGTCTGTCTGTCTGGCCGTCTTTGGGCATGTCGTCTTGTTTGTTTGCTTCGTTGCTCGTCGGTTAGTTGTGCAAATTATTTTCAAATTTTTTTTTATTTATTTTCTTTTGTTGTATTTTACTTTGTTGTGTATTGTGAAGTAATTTTTATTTTAGGACTTTTTCGTGTCACAATGACATATCTTTTGCATTTTTCGTGCACATTTTATCTCATTGAATTTACACTTTTGCATTAAATAAACAACTTGAAAATTTAGAACGTCTTCTTGTTGCTTGTCAGTATGTCTTAAAGGCGACACATGCGGCAACACTTTATGGATCTCTGTCAAACAGTAATACAGTGGGACTTCGGTAATTCGGTTAGTCTGAATTATGACAATTTTTGAATTAATGGATCACCTGTGAAGTATCTCAAGATCAGGATCACAATTCGCTCAACCAAGTATATGAAATATATAAATATTTTTTTTTTGGTTTTGCTTTGAGATTATTTCATTTTAAGTCGGCGAAAATTATAATACAACAAATACATATAAGTGTGCAATTCCTGGAACATTAGAAATGAGTGGAGTTTGGTTGTTGTTCTATTAATTATGCATTGAATATCGAGTTGAGTTTTTCGATGACGCTTCTTTTCTTAGTCTTGAAATGAGTCACAATCTTTTAATCAAACACGATGACAATGAATCATTAACACTTATGTATATAACCATGCATCTATTAACGTAGCAAATGCTCAACTCAATTTATTTGATTGGCATTACAAGTGTCTTTGTCAGCTTCACGGAACTGCAATTTTGCAGTTACAAATTTAAGCGACAAAAGACAAAAAAAAAATGATTAATTTTCATGTTTCGTGCAAAGAGGTTTTTCAAAATGAGCCAACAAAATGCATGATTCATTGTCTAGGTTAGTATTTTTGGTATCTCATACACACACACACATATATTCCGCCGGGGCCCACACATGACGCGCCCGCAGACATGCCAATAAGAAACAAAGGCACTTGAGATGATTATCGCAGCGTATAATCCTATTAGAGACAAAAAGCGCAATTTCAACGACATTCAAATTGAGCTTATCACGCCAACAACGCATAAAATCACGGTTCAATTGTTTTCAATAATTTAACAATTAATCGTTTAATTTGCTAACAAGCAAAGAGCGAAAGTAAGAAACCGAATTAGCGCTAAGGTCAAATTAATGACACATTTCTGTGTCAATTCACAAACGCAGTGACACATTTCTGTACGTGCGTGTGTGTGTTGCTTTGTTTTTTATTGTTATGCTTTATGTATTGCGTGCATGTCATGCCTCTGAGATCATTTCAACAGATTTAATGTGAAATATCATATCATAAAAGTGATAATGTTGTAATCCAAGCTGACAGCGTGCGTGTGAGTGAGATGGCGTTATGGAAGAGAGGAAGTACTTATGGAGCACAGACACTTGAGGAAATGTGTACCGTTTGCCGTGTCGTCGTCGTCTTCTCATTAGTGGCGCCCAACAATGCGCCACGTCGTGTTTCAGTCAAGTGGGCCACACGCTTTTCACATGTTGTTGTTTTTAGCATCTGTAGCGTCTGTAGCTTGTAACTAGATTAAGGCGCTGTTAGCGCTCTGTAGACGGTCGGACGGACTGTTTGCGGTGTGTTGCACATGTTTTCAAATACGCGAAACGACAAACACACACACACAACTTGACGTTTGACGTTTACCGTTGCTGTTGTTGCTGCTTGTGTTATTGGTGTTGTAAACCGGAGAGCGAATTTAAATCACTGAAGTGAAACGCTCCTATATGCATATGCAAATAAGTGAAGGCGTCGTGAAGGTAAAACAAAAAACAAAAAATTAACAATGAGAAATGTATTAAAATTTTAATCTATACACTCACATAGATACACTCATACTCTTACATATGTGTACACTAGTTGATCGCAACCTACGCCAAAATTTAACAACGACATTTTAGGTGCTCTAATGGCCAAACCCGCCTTTGAGTCATATCCGTTTTAAGCTAACAACATAACATTGGCACTGCAGCTGTTTTTGTTTTTTTTGTTTGATGCTCTTGTTGAGTGTTAGCGATGTTAATAACAATTTGCTTTGATTGTCAATTTCATTTTCATTTCGTTTCACACTATATAACTCAAAGATTGCTCAATTAGTGGCAACGCAACACAACTCTTCGAATGAGTAAGTGAGAGAACGATAAAATGCGCACCCATCATCATGTGATGTTCGTCAAGTGCGTGAGTGCATCTTTGTCATTTTGGTGTGAGCACAACTGACGTTTGTGCGCTCTTGCACTCATGCACGCACGCACGCACACACGCACAGTCAGCATGCAAACATTTTCTGTTGATTGCAGTCGACAGCATCATTATCAGCTGTTAGGCCTTCTATACAACATAGCAGTTGTTAACACTCAAAAACTCGGTCTTCTTCTCTGCTCTGCAAATGGTCATGCTCAATAATGTGAGTGGCAGCGCGAGCTTGTGTGTGTGTGCGTTCTTTGAGCTGTTTTTCCGTATGGTCTTGCTCAGGGAAACACTTTGATGACTTATTATTGTTGTTGTTGTGTAAGTCTTCGCATTCTACTATACATTTTTATGGATTCTTCCTCTATTTTTAAAAGATGTTGCTTATTTTCCTCGACAAATACCGCAATTTCTCAGTTATTTTTGAGTGCCTCTTCTGCTCACTTTTCATTATGTTTGCTTAAATTGTTTACAATAGTTTTCTTGTTTTTGTTATTTGGCGCTATTTTGGTCGGTCAATGATCGCATTGGCCCAACATGCATACAGTCAAGTGTATATCTGTGTGTGTGTGCTGCGATTTAGTGTTTAACGCGCTTCTCAGTCAATAAAAATTGTGTGTTTATCATCAAGTAGTTGTAATTGTTGAGTAATTGAACATGGAACTGAGGGCAATTAATTCATTAGAGAATAAAAGATTCGAAAATTTGTTTGGTTTAAATTCGAAGTCTTTTAGGAACAGTAAAAGAACCCGTTCCAAAGTTATAAACAATTAGGCATCATTCATTGACAGACCGGAAACTAACAACAAAACATAGCAAAGAACCCAAACCGCCAAAGCCCACAATTATATGAAAAAAATGGCAAAAAGTCCGCTCAAATTACTTAAAAGAAAAAGAAAAGAATAAACAAATAAACCGACCGCCATTAGTGGTCAAATATATATGAACATATGTATGTTTATATGCCCACATGTTGCCGGTAGGCTGGATTTGCGTTCAACCACAACACATTCATTCAAATGCTCATATTTTGCCAAAAAACAAAAAGAAATACAAAAGCAACAACTACTTTATTTATGAAGCGTAATAATAATATTAAGAAGAAACAAAAACAAAATACTTAAGAACAAGAACAACTAAGACAAGCTTGAACTGAGTCCAGTGACATTTTTGGTCAATCATTGTAACTTTTTGTGTTTCTTCTCCAGCTCCATTAGCACATTTATTAACCAACTCATTCATATAATAATTACTCACACATACATATACGCTCCCACGCTCTTTGAGTTAAGCCAATTGTTGTTTATTTTTTTTTACTTTCTCTCGCCGTCGTCGTTGTGGCAATATAACTGTTGTTGTTGTGTTCTGTTTGTTATGCCGCGGCGCTCCCACGATCGTATTGCTGCTTCGCTCTGCCCGTATAAACTTCACTCAATTTCTTGCTCTCTACGGTCGCGCTCTCACACCACACCATTAACTCGCGTATAAGCATCGACGCTACACCTGTGACTGAGTGCAAACATTTTGTGTGCGTTTGTGTGTGTGGAGAATTGCAGCGCCGTCGCCGCCTAGTGAGTCAAATGCGAAGGTATTGGCGTACATTTCAACTCACTTTACGCTCAGTCCAATTTGAACTACGATACCGAGCGGTTGGTTGAGTTTCTCCGTCACTTGTGAACTGTTGTTGCCTTGCCCTACGTTTACTGAAAAAAAAAAATAAAAACTGAAAATAAGTAAAAGAGAAACAACAGAAAAAAATAGTCTAGCACAATTTATGAATTAGTGTGCGCGCGTAACGAAAACTTATGGCTCAAAGCAGCGACAATAATAGCAACAACAATAACTAACAGCAAAAGTGGTTAATATAATTAACATTTAATGCGAGCGAACGTTTAATAAACAAAAGCGAGAAAAAAGTGCAGTTTAATGAATTATTAATGTTGTTGTTTTCTTCATTTGTTGAATTTTTGTTAACATATAAATAAAAAATAATGTTGTGCGTACATTGCTAGCGAAGGCACATAAATGCTCATATGAATGCGGAGAATAACACCATTAAAATAACAACAGCAACAACAAATATGAATGCATTCCTCAACTTCATTTTCATAGTTTTGTTGTTGTTGTTTTTGTTTTTGATTCCTGTTTGTGGCGTTGCCTTTGCATTTTTTGCGCGTTCTTTCTTTCATTCTTCCGTTGATGATTCTTTTCTTTTTGCTTCATTTTTTTTGCGTTTTATGTTTACGGTGTGTGTGTGTGTGTGTGTGTGTGTGTGTGATTGCGTGTGTGTTTGTGTGTGCGTTTGTTTGCCTCATTCAAGAAACCAGTTTCTTTTGACTGAAGAATGTTCTGCTTGCTCTTACTAAGCGCCCCCTATACGACCCTTTTGAGCAAACTTTTCGAACATTTTCAATTCAGTTGGCAAATTTTGCTTAACTTTTTCTTCATCTTCTTGTTCTTTTGTTTACCGACAGTCGAAAATAACTTGTAAATAAATAAGAAATCCTCAAAAAAAAATACATCAATTTAAGCTTTGTCTGTCTATCCGTCTGCTGCTGGCCGCTGGCCTAGTCAAATGCTTCTACCTGTTATTTGTATTTGCTGTGGTTGTTGTTGCTTGAGTGTCGTCGTGTCAGTTGTTGTTGTGCCACGAAACGAGGCAAGTTGACTCTGCTGGCCTGGCCTAACTGACTGACTGACTCAATGACTTGTACAACGGCTTTAAACACACGCACACACACACACACACATGCACACACGCATGCCAGGCATATTTCGAGTTGTGTCGACATTATAGGCTCAGCTCTGCTCTACTCTGCTCAGCTGTGCTCAGAATGCAAGCCAAAGAAAGAGAAATTCAATACTAAAGATTTGTGTGATAGAGACGCAAGTGGGCAGCAATAGAAGGTGCAAAGAAAGCAAGATAATGTTGAAACAAACTTATGAAATAATTAATAACAATAAATCAATACTAATTAAATAAAAGTGCTACAAAAAATACAACAACAACAACAAACAGAATAGTGACGCCCACTGACGCGTGAAAAAAATAAATTAAATTATAATAAAAGTTTTAAAATAAAATATAATATTGTGCATTTTAATAGCGAAACAAGTTAAAAGATATTTTTATTTTATTACTAACGCACGCTCCTCTTGACTTCTTTCGCTCTCTTTTGCGCTCATTTGCGCTCTTTCGTTCACTTTGTCACTGCAAAAACAATAACAAACAAGTCGACTGTATTTCATATCTAATCAGTCAAACACGCCCGTGGAACGCCTCAACTTGCACAGCGAAACAGCTGCAATAATACGCAAGCACAACAGCAACAACAATTATAACAACAACAATAACAACAGACAACAACAAACACGACAGACAAAAAACTGCTGCCCATTTTCATTTTTGGGCATCGAATTCAACGCAAGCAAAAAAAAAACCAATCAAAATGTATCTTAAAATAAGTAATTTTGGCAATTGTCATTTGACAAAATACCGAAAAAAGCAACTTTTTTTAATGAAAGTACAAATTTTGTTCGCATTTGTATGCAAAATCGTGCGTACTTTTACCTAAGCCCATTAAAGATACAAAATAAAACAGAAAAAAAAACGCGGTTTACTTGAAGATAAAAAGTACGCGCGTTGTGTCTCATTGTGAGATACTTTATACATTATTGTTTGTCGCAAACATGATTTCAATTAATTTGCAGTCGTACTGTAAAACACAGTGTCTGCCAGAAGTCTGTCAACAATGCAAAATACCTAAGATACAAAATTGCGACAAATTATAAATTTAATAAATGCGAAGCTTTGCTTTTGTTAAGAAGTTCACACAAGTTAAAATTGCCCAACATTTTTTGTGCACTTCATGTTGTATTCGTTACTTTTGGCAGTGACTGTCGCGACAACGAATAATGCGCATTGAAATGAAAGGAAAAAAGCAAATTGTGAACCCTTTTAATTGTGTGAACAAAGCGAGCAGAATGTATCTTGTCGCTGTGTATCTGCACAATAGTTTGCTTACAAATGCCGACAATAACAATACCAACAACACTCAAAATGTTATAATAGCAAGTACACACGCACGCACACATACAAACAAACTTTCCCCCAGCCAACTTGAGTGAAGAAAGTTTATAAGTATTTTGAATGCAGCAGCTGCGATTTTATTGTAAATGCGTGTGTATCTTGTATCTAAGCATTTTGTCACAGCACTTATTGCTGCTCTTGTTGTTGTTGTAGTAGTTTTTTGGTATTTTTTTGCTCAGCAAGTAAGCAAGTGACTTAGAAAATAGCTCGGCAAGCAATGTTGATGACGATCGGCCAACGGCCACCGGCATATATGTATGTGTGCATGTATCTATAAGATACGCCAGCTAGCTGGCTGGCTGGCTGTCTGCCAATTAGAACAAAGTGCCGGCTAAAGCACAACGCGCGTTTCCTTATTAGAATCCAAATCCGAAACAGAAACCGAAACAGAATCAGAACGTTGACATCGCACGCCTTGACTACTTGACTACATTAACTTGATTTAATTAATATAAAAAAATTCGACTGCACTTATTTTTTCGTTCGCCTCGTTCGCTCAATCAACAACAACAACAATTCAATAATGTTTCACGTTCATGAACAATAACATGACTCATTGAAGTGCAATTAAACATGTATATGTATTTTTAAAGTTCAAAACGCAGGAAGTCAGTGCAACAACAGCAACAACAAACATAAATACAAAATCTTTCATTTGAAAGAAATAAAGAAGAAAAAGAGAAAAGTATCTAAAGTGCCATTTTAAAAGTGAAGTGCTTTAAAAGTGTATAAATATATTTAACTGCCATAAAAAAAAAGCAACAACAGCAACGAAAAGTCAATCTTAATGTGCAAGCGACAACAACAACAACAGCATGACATCGCACGCATACTATAAAGATCGTTTGGGCTTTGATCCCAATGAGTTGCAACATGATGGCAGCTCAAGCAACATTGTGACGCAACATGCAACAACAAGCAGCAGCACATCATCGATGAAGCGCACCAGTACGCGTAATCAGCAGCAGCAGCAGCAGCAACAACAACATCATCATCATCAGAGTTATCATTATGCGACAAGTGGTGGCAATGCTGGCACACCGGCACGAATCTCTGTTTCGCCTGGTGGCGCTGAGCACTATCATAAGCAGCAGCAGCAACAACAACAGGCGGCGCACAACAACCACAGCAACAACAACCATCACCACAACAACAACAGCAGCAGCAACAACAACAGCCATCATCAGCAATATCAACAAAAACACCATCATTCCCAGTCGCAGTCGCATTCACCGTCACCGATCTATGCCGAGACAAGTCCTGCGGCCAAAAAGGCCAAACATTCGTCAACGCAGCCAAAGCCTCAGGGCGGCTACGAGGATGCGTTGACGCAATTCAAAGGTACCATGTCCATTTGGGAGTATTTTATTGAAGATTGGGATATTAAGCGTAAGTCGTCGTCGTCGTCGTTGGCAAGTAGTAACAGCAGTAGGAACTGTACAGGCTCGTTCACCTCCTCACCGTTGTTCTTGATTGTCGTGTGCCTGAAAGCTACTTCTTTTCTGCTCGTCTTCCTCCACTGTTGGTTGGCGTTCGAGCCTGTGGTTTCCACTTGAATATTTCGTTGGCGTTTTGAGTTCCGTTTTACTTTTAACTTTTTACTAACTACAGTAAAAACTCGGAAATGTTTGTTTGTTAAAAAAAAAAAAATATTATAAAACATAATAAATTACAATAGAACATCAAAGTTCTCGACAATAATGAGATCGAACAGTATTCAATGAAGTGTTATAACTTCTGAGATTAGTTCGCACGTTTGAATTATCAAGTTTCCGTATTGAAGATCTGTTATAAAAATTAAAAAAAAAAAAAAATTTTAAAAATCCGAAAATTTTAAAATGCCTCTTAAACATTTCGTTAAACTTTTCCGAGGGCTTACTGTATTTTTTTTTTATAGCATGTCTTTGAATTCCTCTTTGTTTGTTTATTTTTTTATTGCTGCTTTATCAATTTTTACTTTGTTGTTGTGCCATTTTTATAAATATCTGTAAGATCGCTTTCAGACTTAAAGATCCGAAGTGTGTTTACTTTTCATTGCTGCTCAGTAAAATTTCGCTTATTGGCACAATTCTTGAGTCAAACGAACGCATCGATTGTTGTTTTAAAGTGAAATGCCTTACCGTTCACTTACTAAGCTCAGCTTAAAACATGACGTCGTTGGCTTTATTAAATATTGAATTTCATTCATTATCATTAAGAACGTGGCGGCTAAGCCGAACGTCAAGATACAGATTACAGATACAAGATACACAGACAGCGTTAGAATAGGAAGTCATTTGCATATCAAATGAGTAAAGAAATTATTTATTTTTAATTATGATTCTAATATTGTTGGCGCATCAATTTTGCCGCTCTAATCAAATATTTTTCACTTTATTAATTTATGCGCATTTATTGTTGCTATTCTTTGTTTTGGTAGAATTGTTTATTTTTATTACTTGGAACGAGTTTTTTTTTGTTTTTCTTTTCTAACATTAATGCCGGAAATTAAACGCGATTATTTTGTTAGCAAGTCCCGCTTGGATTTGACTGAGACATGGTTAAGTTGAGGTCAAGGCCAGCAAAAGATAAATGTATTTCGTGAGTCGTTAGAATTTGTAGCAAAGTAGCGGAACATGTCTTAAGTCAGACAGACAAAAAAAAAATTGCAGCTGTTTTTTTTGGGTATTTGTTTAAGTTAATTTAATTGTTTAAACAAGTCTTACTCAGCGCACAGAAATTGCCGCTGATTCATTGATTTGTTTGAGCGGAGATGACGACTCAAGTCGAGTTGAGTCGAGTCGACAACGCGCAATAACAGTATACGTCACCGCACCCATGGCCCAGTGGCCACGCCTCTCAGCCAAGCTTAGTCATTGCCATGAGTTGAAAATTCCGGCAGCGCCTTTCTTTGCTTTTGATTTACCCTTTTTCTATGCTTTGATCAAACATTTTGCTGCACGCTTTGGCGCCTTAACGACCCTGACCATGAATTCGTATGAGTTACACAACGTACGACGAACTTTTGCCGACATTTTGTATCTTTTCCAATAGACAAAAGATTTCACAAACAATGAAGTTTGACAGCCGATTTGCATACGTTGACAGTTATCACAGCAACAGCAACAGCAAAAGCCAAAGCAACGGTTGCCCGAAACGATTTCATAATTTTATGCTAAACTATTAATAAATAAATTTAATAAATTTGTCTTTGTTTATTAGTTTTTGCGTTTAAGCACGAAACTATTTGAGATATTTAAGCCATGTTCGTTCTGAGACATCAAACGTGTTTCGAACTGAAGTCAGGTTTGAGTTGAAGTCGTGATTCAGTATGAAATATGTTTTTGTATGCAATCATTCAGCCAACATTCAGTCAAGCGGTCAATACGACTGACTGTCCGTCCGTCTGTCGCCCAGTCAGTAAGTCAATCAATTAAAGCGCACATTACAAATTAGTTTTTGGTAAACAAGAAATTCGAAGAATTTTAAGTGAACTCATTTGCTTGTCGACTTCGACTTCAGCAAATGACAGACGGACGGACGGACGGACAGAGAGTCATTGGCGTCAGTTTGCTTTTGAAATCAAGCTTACCGCAAACGAGTTTGTGTTGTTTTTGTTGTATTTATTCTGTTCATTATTTATTTATTTATAATTTGTCGCTCTTTCATGAGATTCTGTTTTTTTTTTTGCGGTTTGACACAAATTTGCAGAACGTTTCTTGCGCATTCTCGATTTCTGTGAATCGCCGACTTATGGCATATTTAATTTTAGAAAATTTATGCAATAAAAAATGCTACGATAACAGTTTAAAAGTCATAAAAATTGAGAGCAACCGTTTTGCTACGAAGGCTTGATAAAAATCATGTTATTTATAAGATTAACGTCCATGAACTAATAATAAAAACAAGAACCAAGAAAAAATTAAGTAAACATGAACATAAAATTACTGTGCAAATTTTTAAAACATTATTAAGCATAAGATTGCTGATAACTTATTGGAAATCGAGACCTTATAGGAAAACTCATTTTTAGTGCTAAGCAAGGAAAAGTTCATTAGTTTCTATATGCCCTTCTATAACTAGATTTCATGGATTGATTATTGAATCACTTTCTAAAACATGTGCTTCCCACACATCAAACGCATGCGTTGCCAGCCGCGCTGCGATAAAAATGCTCACAAATGTACAAAAAATACTTCATATTGTTTTCGTTATGAGTTAATGCATTAAAAAGTGATTAACCGAAAATCCCAAATGCGAACTTTGCACTCATTCAAATGCAAAGTTTTTATTTCTAATTCACAAAAAAAAAACAAACAAAAATAACAACAAAATAATTTAATTGTAATTTAATGTGTTCAAATGCAATTTATATACAATAAAAAATGAAAATAAATTCATGTTCGTTTGGCACATTTTGCTATTTTTAGCGAATTGCATAACAAAGAAAACTTATCAAATCAAATAAGCGCGCTTAATAAACTTTAATGCTTTAATACTACTTTTAATGCACCCTACAATTGTGCGTGGTATAGCTAATAACATGAGAGGTTTGCCATTTTTATGTAAAAGCGAGTGCGTCGACCAATTGACCCAATTCTGGCAACTATTTAAGGCGCTGTTAAAAGGAAGATGTTATTAAAAGGCGTTAACAGTCTGTAAATATAATAACAGGCGTAAATGATTATTTAACATAACAATTCAAACTTAACAGAATATAAAATATAGCATTTTTACTGTTAACTAAACTGCTACAAGGGCTCTGTCAACTATTTTAACAGAGTTGTTAGAAGATGAGGTTAAATTTGAATAAACACTTCTTACTTTCTGCTTTTCTGCCTGCCTATGGCTTTGGTAGCACACAAACGTTGTTCACTTAACTGAATTAATACTTTTCTGGTTCGATTTTAGCCGCTTATCTGCGCTGTGTAGTATAATATGTACTTGATTTTTGCTGGTCAGCAAACGTCCTTCAGTCACAAAGGCCGCGAGTGCTCTTGTTTATTTTATCAATTATAACGCCATGTAGCAATGAGCACCAATGAAAGCAACGCTTTATCTGACTTGAATATTGTAGTTGTTTGATAGTTGAGCCTCTAATCAAAAGTGATTTAAATCATTTAGAAGCAAAAAAAGCAAAAAAGCGACAAGCGAAGAAAAATAAACTTTTGAAAGTGAGTGAAACGACAACAAAAACGTACACGAAAATCAAAACCAAACGACAAAAACTTTATGTGCTTCAAAGAGAAAAAAAAAAAAACAAATAAATAAATAAGAAAACAAGTTGAGAGGGGAACAACTTAGAACGTGACATCATCACGCGCTCGTTCATATGCGAACACGTAATGTTGGTTTGCTCTGTGTCTGTGTGTGTCTGTGTGTGAATCCGTGATCAAGTGTTGTGTGTGCTTGTGCTTGTGCATACACAATCAATACATTCGACACTATTATTTTTTTATCACTGTTAGTTGTCAAATTTTATGGCCGAACTTATATTTTTTCGAAAATTCATTAGTTTTTTTCGTTTGGCGTTTATTTATCATATTTTTGTTTATGCTTATTTCGATAAGCACGTTTCATTATTTTTACCGAAAAGTCCATGTTGTCTGCGAAAAAAAGAGTTGCAAATGAATTAATGCGAAAGGCGAAAAATCAAATCAAAATGTTACAAGCAATTTTCTGTCAACGTTTTATTGTAGAAAACATGTACGATAAGATTATGCAAACGTACTAAAGTGTGTGAGTGTAAGACAGTAAGAGAGAGTGAAAGAGAGAGGTATAGCAGAGGCAGAGGCAGGGGCTTAATTTTTCATATGCTTAAATTCATGTTAAGAAGAAAAAAAAAACACAAGTTTTTTGTTTGAATCTTTTGATTTTGCTTGGCATAAAACAACAACAACAAATATGCTCAATTGAGCATGCTCTCTAATCGTTCATGTTGTTGTCATTGTCATTGTCATTGTTGTTGTTGCTGCTGCAATCATTTCAGCCAAGTTTGCTTCAACGACAAGTCAATAACACATAACACAGAGTTCAAGTTCTATAAAACGATATAAGTACAACAACAACAACAACGACAATTACAACAAGCAACGGTAATTAATACAACAACAACAGTGTTGAAAAGTGGCAAATACATAGCAATATAATGATTGCCTTCATTATTTCGAACTTGTTTACGTTGATCTTCAACTATGCTCTTTCTCTCTCGCTCTCTCTGTCTATCTCCATTTCGTTTTTACTCAATGCGATTGACGCTTTTCTTTATCTACTTCAAGTTTGTTTTGTTTAAGCTTTTAGGTTACTTTGCGACAATTGTTTTATTTATTAATATTTTCATTGCCTTTTAATGTCTTTATTAGCTTGGTTTGTGTGCCACAACCAATACCCTCGTATTCTTATTTATTTATATATGTTTTTAACTTTTTATTTAAACAACACTTCAATATCGGCATTATTGGCCATAAAATACACACTTATTGCCAATGGCCAATAAGAATTTATGAATAAGCCATATTCTGCCATTGCTGAGTGAAGTGTTGATCTTCATGTTACACAATATGACTTTTTTCCTACAACAAGTAGTAGAAAAAGAAGCTTTCTAATGTGAAGTTCAAAGCATTTTATTTATCAACGCTGGCAAACACTTTAGCTTGTATTTTCTAACACTTGAAATACAAATGTTTATTTGCTTTGCTTTGCTTTGCTTTGTGTAAAAGATACACTCAAACACACACAAACACACATATACATATGAAAAGGGTACTTAACAAGTCTAAGCAGCGCAATTAATCATCGCGTAATTCTTATTTAGCATTTTACCAATTGCCATGCAAATTTTTTTTTTTGGTTTTACTTCGTTTATTTTTCTTTTTCTTTTATTTCGAAGCGAGTTTTATCAAAGTTTTGGTTTTTGTTGTTGTCGCTTATTTTGTTTTTATATCTCATGCGCGTGAATGACGAAACCGCGCAACGAAAATAAGCATGACTCAAGTCCAGTGATAGTGTGCAAGAGTGTATGAGTGAGAGGTAATGCCAAAATGCAAAAGAGCACAGCATGAAGTGTTTGAGTGCGTGTGTGTGTTTGTGTGAGTGAGCGAACAATTGTGCTTACAAATTAATCGCATGCGAGTGCAAATTTTCGCGCATGCAATAGAAATTCTTTGCCAGCTTTCATTTGCGGAAATAAAAGCAAACTTTTTCACGCTATGTTGATTTCTCGCTTGCTTATTTGTTTGTTTATTTGTATGTGTGTGTTTGTTTGTGCATTTGGCGTCTTTATGTGAAGTTATCAGCTGCGACCTGAGCCTAATTGACGAACTTTAATTAACATAAATAAGGCATTTGTTTTTGTTCTTTTTTATGCGTTCATTGTTATATTCCTACTAAAATATAAACCAAAAATACGATATTACTTCTTTTTTACAGTGAACAGTTGCAGAAAAATTACGGTTTTCAATGCTTTATCAAATTCGCTGATAAGATTTACATGTGTTTTTTTATTCAACCTAAAAGATTTCATAAATCAAACGCGCAATCAAATCATTGTCGTGATTAGTATGTCTAAACTACGCAAGTGCCTTCAATCACTTAAATTTATTGGCAGCAAAGTTGACATGAACCAAAAATCCCTTTGCTGGGTACTGTAGTAGGCACTGTTAAACTCAACATTCTGTTAACATAAAAGTCATGTTAAGTGGTTCTTAAAAGGTTGTATTCTGGACAGCGTTAACAGTTGTTTTTTTCTCTGTTAACTGATAAATTTGTATGCCAAAGCAACACAATTGCTCAAAAAGTTAAATTCAGCTCCACTTTATGACAACATGATGTTATTTTGCAATGCATTGAATATGTTAAAAGCACTCTATTATATCGTTAATAGTGTTGCCAAATAAAATCTGAGATCATCGCCCACACAAGTTGCAATGAACAATTAACTTCACTTCATTGAAAACATTACATACAAAGTTTTACTTTATTGATTGATGTATTAACTTTTTTGTGATTTCTCTATCAAAAAGTGTTGGCGGTCTCAATGAAAGTATATAAACGCCCGCTTAGTCTGCGATTTTTCACTGTTTTGAATTAATATTATTGCATGCATTAAACACAAACGCTTAATTTATATATAATAATTAACATAATTTTTATTTATTTACCTTTTTTTCTGTGCGCCCTCCATTGCGTTCGTCACCCGCTGTCATGTCTGTCGTTGCCGTCACCCACGCACAGATGAACGCGATGCCATTCAAAAGAAGACTTTCACAAAATGGGTTAATAAACATCTTAAAAAGGTGAGTGTGATGAAGCTTTAAATGACAGCAAAAAATAATAACAAAATAAAAGAAAAAACAAAAAATTAAACCAATCGTCTTAAGTAAAAACCATCATCATTACTGACATGTGTAGTCTTAAGTCTTGTGCTTGTCAAAATCGCCATTGCCATCATCATTATCAGCATCAACAACAGCTTCTCCAACCAAAGCTGAACAGATAAAAAGAAAAACAAGAAACATCATTCGGTGTTGGCTTTAAACTTTTACCTCTCCAAAAAATAATAATAACAACTCTTGAAGAAGATGCTACCTTCATTTTCACAAAATGCAATTATGTAACATTTCAAGTTTGAACTCATAATTTTTAAACAATATTTTTTTTACAACTTTCATTTAAATTTACATGCAGCATTGGAAATATGCCAAGGTATTTAAGCAAATGCACAATTTCCTTTAATTTTTTTTCTTAAATTACATCTTTTTATCAAAATTTTGATCTGTTGTTTTATGCGTTGACCAAACTGAGACCAAGTTCAGCGCCTAAAAGCAGATCATGTGCTTTAGAAACATACGAAATATAATCTTTTTTTATTCCTTTGTTAATTTCCAACGAAAATTGCAGACTTATACAATGTTACATGTTTGTGTTTATACAAATGGCATTCCCTGTTGTCCTCAGTCCGTAAGTCGAACTTGCCTTTTAGCTCAAAATGTATCTGCATGCATGAAACGCTAAAGTATAATGCCACAAGTGTTAAAAGTAGTTGACAAAAGTGTTTTATTTTTATTTAATTTGTGTTGTATTTGTTGTATTCGTAAATTATTTCTTGTAGTTGTAAAACAAAACGTAATTTTAGATTGCAAAATGCACTTTTATCTAATACAAGCCTCAAGTTTATTTGCCAGATCAGATTAGACTATTTCGCGACTTTAGATTATAGACAGTTGTATAAGAAACAAATTCGAGCATAAGACATTAAAGAGATTATATTTGAATATAAGACTAAACATATTAAAATCTTACAAAGTAATGGCTTATCTGAAGTCACTAAGACGATTATGCAAGTACCTAACACCGCCAAGCTTAGTTGTACGACTTGCCTACGTTGGTAGGCGTGTCCATCCTGAATGTTGAAAGGCGTACACTTGGACCAAAGAGTTTTCTAACTTAGCCAATTTGAACTGCAAAAAGTCGTGCTATTATTTTAAAATTGTTTGCATCGATCTAATAAGACTAAGAAATCCGTCTTAACTTAAGACCATTAGTCTTAATTGATACTTTTTTTGAGCTTTAACACTTTTTGTTTTTGCTTTGCAGTTTTTTACAGTCGTATTAAACGTAATGTATTTATTTTTTATTTTATTTTGCATTTTAAGCGTGTCAAGCTTAAAAAGAAGTCTTAAGCCACTCAAGCTAAGCCTTTGCACACCTTTCCTATAACACGCATGCACTTTTACTTTCATCAATGTTCGTTTCAAAGTATTAAACATTTTTCACATTTTCCACAAACACAAAAAAAAAAAAAACAACAATAAAGAAAATCTAATCTCTTAATTTTGGTTAACACTTTGCCAGGCGAATCGACGTGTGGTGGATTTATTTGAAGATTTACGCGATGGCCACAATTTACTTTCTCTACTGGAGGTGCTTTCTGGCGAACACCTGGTAAGTCGACACCACACACACACACACACACACACACACACACTGATGAACCTTTGTTAATAAATTGTTTTCTTATGCCCAACACCTGCACCCCTTTTAGCCACGTGAGAAAGGCAAAATGCGTTTTCATATGCTGCAAAATGCACAAATGGCGCTTGATTTTCTGCGCTTCAAGAAAATCAAGTTGGTCAACATACGCGCCGAGGACATTGTCGATGGCAATCCAAAGCTGACACTTGGCCTGATCTGGACTATAATATTGCACTTCCAGGTAAGTCGAATTGTTATACAAATCAATATATATCAAATCAATATGTATATGTAAGTTGTTATACAAAAATTGGCGTATAAGCTGTGGGCGTTTGAAATGTCAAGTGGGCGTTTGTAGCTGATGGGGCGGCGACAACAGCAAAAGTTGCTACAATAAACAAATGAACGAATTAACTTAAATGCAAACGCAAAAGCAAAGTCAACCAAACGCCCACAAAACGAAGCGAAGGTGACCTGCGACTGCCTTCTGTGTGTGTCATGTGTTGTATGCTCGAATTAACCTAATTTGAGTCCAACAAAACAACAATCAATAAACAAACAAACAAACACGCTAAAATAGTTTGAAATTACAAAAAAAAAAAAATTACAAGTTTTAAATGTTTTTACTTCGTTTCGATTTCGTTTCGCAATCGTTTCTTCAATGAAAAATCATCAGACGCGTTTCATTGAGCATTATTGCAACCTACGCATTATTATTCGCTCGCAGTCACAGTTGTTGCTACAGTAAAGTTGCGCTATAAGTAACATTGGTTGCTCTTGTCTTGTCTTGTTATTTCTGGTTATTTTTGGCGATTGCTCGTTCGCCTATTATGGCAGCCTGTTTGCCTTCTCTGTACGGTTCGGTTCGGTTAGCTTGGCGTTGCTTTGCTGACACAGTTACTTGCCACTCGATTGAATGTTCGTAAGATCAACATTCATTTGTTGTTTTTGCCTTGCGACAATTGATACGCGTTAACAGAAGAGTATCTCGCTACAAGCTGCCACCTACACAGACAGCGAGCAAATGCACAGAAACCTCGGCAGCGACAGAAACCTCGGCTGTGTTACACTGCACAAAATTAATCTCTTCTACTTGAAAAATCATACATTCAGAAGTTTTGTGTTTTATTTTTATTTGGCGACTTTGATCTCTCAATAAAATATATTAAAAAATTATATTAATAATTATTCGACTGTATAAAAGTTCATTATTATTAATTTATAGCTTACTTGTTCCAGTAATGGATCCTCTTATTCTATTAATGCATCGGTTTGAAAAACTAAAGTTAATTATTGCTTGTTTGAGTTGATATTTATAGATCAGACATTAAAAAAATCAGTTGTATAGACAATCACTGCAAAACTGTATTAATATCTTTTATTGAAATGTTTCTTCTCCTATTAATTTCTATCATACTTTAAAGTGTCTAAAAGGTCTTGTTACTGTTTGATGTGCTGATCCAGAACTGGAACATGATCTTATTAATTTTCATGAACTCTCTACTTTGCTCAGTGTCATGATGGTCATAATGGTCAACGATGTTGCTGTTGTTGTCAACCATAAATTTCGCATTGTCGTAAATGAAAAAGCGTGCAACAAATCTTGTGCGATGTCGTAACATTTGCGCAAATCAAGTTGCACAAACGATGATCATGATCGACTACATCAACATCAACATCGTCATTATTATCATCGGCACTAGAGCTTAAAGATCACTTGATCGATTGTTTGTCTCGATTGCTCAATGACTCTGCCAATTGTTGTCGCACATAATTCTCAATCAAGACCATGAAACATGGGCCAAGGGGCGCCCGGGCAATCAAATCGTTAACGACGATCAATTCAATTGGATTTTATTTCTGCCACTTTGCCTCAAGACTGAAATTGTAAATCACTTGACACATGTGCAACTGAAATTGTTGTTGTTGTTGTTGCTGTTGTTGCTGCTTATTTATTTATTCATTCATTTATTATTTCTGTCGTTGTTGTTTCGTATTCGATCAAGGATTTATTTGTTATAAAAGCAACTTCAATTCGCTTGGCTTCACTTTGACTTTGCTTTGTACGCTTGCATGCTTTTGTATTGCGAGCGATGAAATCATCATCGTCATCATCAATTTTTGACCATATGTCGTTTCGTTTTCGTTTTTTTCACTCACTTAAATGCAAATATTTTGTTTCGCTTTGGCAATGACACATAAAAGGACATTGTACAACTTTTTGTTGAAATAATTTAAAGATTTGCCATGAAGTCATGGCATTTTTGTTTATTTTATTTATTTAGCACACGCAATTTGTATAAATGAGGCGCGCCTCATGACATTTTTTGGGTCAACTTGCAATTGTTTAAAATATATAATAAATGTTGTATTGCACTGAAGGCGTTCGATCGCACACTTGATCGCTCGAAGCCTCTAATGAAGTTGTGTCTATAATTAAGCCACAAATAAAACGCGTCATAATCGCGCATTGATCGCTGCCACGCCCACAGCGAATTGTGTGAACTTAACACCATGTTTTGTTGCTGCCGACAATTCATTATTATTTTTAAATTGATTTTCTTTGGTGATTATCTCAGCTGCAATTGTTGTCTGTGGTGGCGGGGGGCACTGTGTGGCTTGATTTATCGTGCTTCATTATTAAAATTGACGCTTAATAATAATTTGCAATGATTTGCGAAGTCTTTGCAAGCAAAATGTTGCGCTTTTCTCATGAAATATGGAAAACTTTAGTTCTTCTTCGCTTATGACAATCATTCAGTAGCAATTTAGTTGACACAAAGATGCATTGAGTCACAAATACTCACAACGCCTTGTTCTGTGTAAAAGTTGTGATCGTTAGTGAACTCATTTGCAATTAATTACATTTTCAGCTTCAAAGAAGCTACTATTAAAGCAATTAGTGACTATTTGTGACCAGCTGTGACGCGTTGTTAGTGCTGAGAATCGCTAAAATGACACTGTGACTCTAAGAGCCTTGTGACTTTTTGTGACTGCCTTCAGAATAGTTCGCTGAGTTAAGTCAATGCAAAGCGCATCATGTAATCTGTTTAACCTATGACGAATTAGGCAAAAAACAATCAGCTTCAATTTAAAAAAGATAGAAAAAAAATAACAAATTTTCCAAGCAATTTACTTGTTAAAATTTTGCGAAGCGTTGCAAAGCAGCGGCAACAAGAAACGTTTGTATTTAACGCTTGCCTTGAAGCGTTGAAATTCCTCACGCCGAATTCCGACGTCGACATTATAACGAAACATTATAACATGTATAAAGTATTTGAGGTTTGTTTTTTGTTATTGTTTCTTGTTGCTTTGAGCGAACAACAAGTGACCAAAAGTCATAACACAAAAAGCGCCAATATTTCTGCGAACGAACACGTTTAGATATTTTAATCCGCTTTGTTATTTGTTACAATAAAACCAACGAAAATAAGTAATATAAAATTTTAGCCTTCAACGAGAACAGGTGACTTAAGGAAAGAACGATTGAAAAACAAAATGAAAACAAAAATAAAACAATGTTATTTCTTACTTGACGTTGCCACAAAAGACATGACATCACTAAACCAGACTGGCGACAACAACAACAACAACAAGCACTTTGAAAAGCTGCCAAGTCAAGTCAAGAATCACGTACCGCAAAACGAAAGACTTCAATGTTACTAAATTAAGCAACGAACTTGTTGACTTTTTAGCTATTTTTTTTTTTTTTATTTTTTTTGTCGTTTTCATTATTATATCATATATTATATGATATTTTGTTTATGAACAAGCCGAAGAAAAATAAAAAAACAAAAACAATATGAAATGAAATGCACTTATTCGTCTAATTTATGACATTGATGACTGTAATTTTTTCGTGTTGATTTTTATTGTGGCATGAGTTTTGCGTGTGTGTGTGTGTGTGTGTGTGTGTGTGCCTTGTGTGGGTTGCATTATAATACAATAATAATAATCAAACTTGAAACGACATCAATATCAATTCACAATTTTATTCTTTGCCATTAATAAATCTAACGAACAACAACAACAACAATAACAACACCACAAATGTCGAAAACAAGTTATTGGCAACAACAGATCAGTTCGGGGGCTGCGCAACCACGCAAAAATTCCAATAGACATATGCAAATCGCAAAGACTTGATCGCCTGCGCTTACGCCACTTACTCAACTCAACTTAACTCAATTCAACTCATTTCGATTCGATTCATATCGATTCTATGATGTATCGCTCAATTATAGTGTGCAAAAACAACAACAACAACAACAAAAACAACAAACAAGACATCAAGTAAACGCGTTGTTAATGATATATAATTAATGCGAGTATAATTCAAAAAGAAAAAAAAAAACAGTCGCTCAAGTGGCATGCGTTCTCACTCGCTTGAGCGATTTCCCCATGGGCTTAAATCGCTTAGTTATGTGCTTGTGCATAAATTATATTTGTATATATATTATTGCCTACACATATTCTGTCTGCTGTTGTTGTTGTTGTTCTGTACACATTTGGTTGCATTTCGCACACAATTATAAGTGAATTCCAAAAATCTTACATTCCTAATGAACTGTAAATCATTTTTGGCTAATAAGTTGTTTGAATATCGCAGAAGAACAAAAGTTCCTCTTGTTTAATGTTTTTGTTGTCTTTGATCGTTTAATTTGTGAAGTCTCTTTAGCCTTCAACCTTCTTTGCAGCTCAACTTATTTTGTCTAATAGTTCTTAGTGACATTTAACCATTCTGTTGTGTGCTTAATCGCTGCCTAATGACCTGCACACACACACACACACACACACACATGCAAAGACAACCAATACATTTGCCTGGCCGTTTCATATTTCAATAATGTGTTTACTGGGTTGCATCGCATTAATGATAATAACAGCAACAGCAACAACAACAACAACACGGCTTACTGTTGTTGCATTCCATGCAAGTAAACCAACTAATTGGATTTGCAATTTTTTCGCTCTTTTCTCTCTTGCCATTTCTCGCTCTCTCTCTCTCTCTCTCTCTCTCTCTCTCTCTTCTACACTTTTCATCTTTCACTTGTTGCTTTTTGTTCTCATTGTTTGCATTATTATACCCTCTACCTAATGGTTTGCCATTGTTGTTGTTGTTGCTGTTGTTGCTGTTGATTTAAACGATTTGCGCATGCATGTGAATCAAGTATTTACTACAACAACACACAGTCAGACATTCTGGCCCGCCAACGTGGTCGTCAGTTAAACTTGCACTCACATTCTCTTCGTACCTTCTATTTCCATATATAGGGCTCATGTAACATGCTAATTAGCCAATGTTGTTCTGCTATTGGCATTTGTTGTTTTTTTTTTTTATTGTGTTGTTGCCAACAAAGTCATGAATGAGTGACTGGTCAATGTTTCCTGCTTAGTTTTTGTGTAGACATGTACACCAATTGTGAAGTTATACCTGTTTTTTGTTTCAACCCACACTTATATATATAATTCATAATTGCACGCATTGCAAACAATTTTAAACTAATTAAAATGACTAAGAAAAACAGAAGCAAAAAGTCATGCCAAAAAAGGTTTTCTCGGAAAAGAGAGTAAGGCCTTCAAAAAGCGACGAACCCTGTGTAAAACGAAATTAGGCTTGTAAGGCTTGAGTAAGCATTGAAACGTGCCTAAGGAACGCATTTCAATTTCCTGCTGGCCATATTTCACAGGTTTTTCTTATGCATAAACAACTCCTCTTCAATATTGTTGTATTTATTTATTTTTGGTTTGGCCAAAAACTAATGATTTTGTCGTGATATGTTATGAGTTGAATTTGTACGTTGGGTCAAATTGTTTGCAAGCGCTTGAAAATGTCAAAAAGTTGTTTTACATGCGACACAGTGTAACAATATTGTGTAAAGTATCTTTCACCTTTTAGCAGTTGTCTTCTGCTTTGTTTGTTGCCTCGCTTTTTTGGCATATAATTCAAAATATAAAAATCCAATTAGAAAATCCAGTTTTTTCACATTTGAAACGCTTGCTGTTCATAGAAATCATTTGGTCTAACCAACGAAGTTCAAAAGAAGAAGCAGAAAGATGATGAACAATAATTATAATAACAACAACTATGAAAAAATAAAAAAAAAAAAGAGTTTCGCACGACAGAAGAAGAGCTCAAAGCACAATTCTGCGCAAATTAGTAGTGGTAAAAAAATAATGTATACCATGGCCACGGCAAAGAAGAATTTGGCCGTAAGTGTGATGATACAAAACCAAGACAAAAACAACCATTAACAATCAAAAGAATTGGGTAATGTTTTTGTGTTTTTTTTTTTGCTAAGCAAGAATATTTTTATGTGGCAAACTTCGTTTTAATTTTATCGTGTGTGACGTCGCCGTCGTCGTCGCCGCTGAGAAGTTGACTGCGACAGAAGACAGAAGGCGTTAACATTTCACTTTACATGTCGCAAAGTCGCACATTTGCGTTGGCGTCGCAGCGTCACCATGGTTGCCAAGCATTTTGTTTACAACGACGTCATCAGCAGCAGCAACAACAACAACAACAGCACCGTACAGAATATGAACCGCGAGCGACAACAGTTGTGAAGCCACGGCGTTTATTTTCAAAAGTCAACTGGCCATAACGGGGATGACTACAGATATATAATCGCACACACATACATACATAGACAAACAAACAAACGATAGCGTCGCCGTCGCTGCCGCCGTCGCTTTGAACAAGCATGCCGGTCCGCGTTTCACATTCAACGTTCTTCTGCTGCCGCTGCGTTCGTCGCTTAACTCTTTCATTTGTTTCACTTCCAAAACGTTTCGCTTTAACATTTGCTAAAACTAAAAATTCATACAAAAGACTTTTTTAAATGTGTTGTTGCTGTTGTCGTTGTTGTTGTTGTTAAACTACAAAACAAAAGGCATTCACAGCTGTCAGCGTTGACTGCGCTGCCAGCGCTACACCTGATCGCACGCCGCTGTTGTTGGCTTTCAGCGTTTTAGCCCAACTTACGCCGTTTTAGTTGATGTTGAGACGCCGTATGAATTTGTTGCTAGAACGGTTAACGAACGGTGAAAATAGGTATTGAAAGCGCGCAAACGCGGTAGACTGATCAGATGAACTGAGAAACGATAACAAAAAAAAAAAAAACAAAGTGTATTTTGTTTATTATTTGAGCACAATTACAACAATTATTTATAAATAAAAAAAAAAAGCCACCAAAAATACTTGAAAGCAATTAATGTGAAAGCAAACGTACTTACTTACATTGCGTGTGCTATTATTTTCGCAGCGACTGTAATTGCTGCGGTTTATTTGCACAAGAGCGTCGTGTCTCTGTTTTGTGTACGCGGCGCGCTTCTTCAACTTCAATTAACTTGAACAGTTCAGTTTAATATCATTTGGCGGCGTGATGATGTCACGAATAAGCCAGTACAACAACAACAACAACAATTACAATAACCACAAGAGAAAAGTTGTTTGTTTTTTGTATAACTTCTTGAGCTTCTTAATCAACTGCAAACTCGTCTGCGTTCTCTTCGTCTTCTGCTTCTGCTTCAGACGACGATGATGATGATTCAGTTGAAACGCATTCAATCATTTTGTTTCAATTGATTTCAATCTTTGTGCACAGCTTGCAATTGAATTTAATTTTGCATCCAATTCATTGCTTCTGATTGCTTCGAGTTTATTAAAAAGCAGACGCTGCCGCAGCGCCGGATGGCTGCAGCTGAAGTGTGCAAAAGCAACAGCAAAGGGCGAAGTGAGGCGGCCCGGTCGGTGGGTTTGGTCATAATTTAGGAGCGCATGTGTAGAATGTTAAGTGTTTTGTTATAATGATGACGTTTATTGTGCGCACAACTGAGAGCTACGTACACATAGAAAAAGATACTTTTACATGTATAATCGAGTGCATATAACGTTACACAGTGCGTATGTGTGATATTATTATTGTTTGGCACAGGTGCGCAATTTGTGGTATTAAGTGTTGGGCCACAGAAGTGGAAAAAAGCCAAACAAAATTTCATTGCTCGATGATCAGTAAGAAAATCTTATCCCCCTTTCATAAATATCAATGAGCATACATAGAAATAGTTTACAGATTCTTCAACTTATGTAATTTCTGCTAAGTTTAGAACTAAATTTTGTCTCTATTGAGACAGAAGTGAGTAAAACTCTACAAACTTTTTTGATCTGTTCTTACTTATAGAAAAATTTACATAAATTCTAATGATCATACACGAAAATAGTTAACAGATACTTCAACTAATCAGCTTCTCTGATGCTTTGTTGATATCTCATGATGTTCATAACGAGTTAGCGATCTTCTTCTGAACCGCTCCTGAATTTAGTTGACCATATGGTGTGTTTTGTTATTGTTTTATTTATTTCTGTTTTTTTGTTTCGGTTTTTGTTTTATTACAGTATTAAATTTTTATGCGGTGTTGTTGTAATTAGTGTTGACAATAGTTGAAAGCACTTTTTGGTAACAAACTCACACACACACACACACACTGACATACACAGTTGAGAACAAGTTACAGTTGAGCGCGTTTCCTTTGCAAATTTTAACTTGCAAAGACTTTCAGTCGCTGAAACTTATATTATAAATAAAAATAGAACATCAGGTCAAACATACAATAAATAATGTCGCCTTGAAGCAACTTTTTTGCCATTTAATATTGTCACAAGCCAAAGAAAGTAATTTATGCATTTTCGTCTTATTAATTAAGATTTATTGTTGAGCATTTATTTCTGTTGAATTTCAATCAACGAACCGAAATAAGTGCGTTTTATTGTTGTTTGTTGTGCAATTGGACACATAAAAGTTTAAAAAAAAAAAGCTATAAATATATTTATGAGTTTTGAAATTGTCACAGATTCGTCTTCACTTAATTAAGCTTTAGTAGAAATAGAAATGAAAAAAAATACACAAAATGGCAATTGAAATAATTTATGCCGACTCCGCACAGTAGCGTCCAAAATCAACCGCAGCCAACGCGTACGCAAGTCAAGTCTGAAACCATTAACGCCTCTTGGCAACGCCTGCGCAGAAGCTGGCTCAACTTAGAGCCATGTCAAGCCAAGCCAAGCCAAGCCATTCATAGCCATATCGGCCGACACCAGTTGATCATGAGATGAAGCCAACACGCCACAAAGCCAAACATAATGTATCTAAAGCAATTTCACAGCTGTTGAAATGTGTACGCTTACGCCAAGTTTTCATAGCGCAGTTTATGCACAGTTCGCTGCAGCGTTGTTGTTGTTATTGCTGTTCTAAGCCAGCAGCAACGAGAAGGCGTTCGCTGCGCGTGGGCGTGCATTTTGGCCATGCGCTGCGCAGCTGTGAAATGTATGACATAAATTTCGAGCAAACAAATCTTGCTGATTGTAAGCAACACAAAAGCAAAAACAATAGCAAAATATTTAAAATTATTTACAAATCAAATGAGCGTTTAATGAGGCTCGTTTGAACTTGGCTCAAGTTGGCTTAGCTACGTTTGACAGTCGTGCGCGAGACGTGCTACAGAACGCTTTGCAGTGATTATCGAAAACCAACGAAATTCTGTATGAGTTAATCTGCTCAACAATTCAACTACGCTTTGGAAATTTATTCTTATTGCGAGCGATTCTAATAGTTTGAAAAGTGTCTAGTCAGCTTAAGGTTTTTTTTTTTATTTTTTTTAAGTATCTCAAGAACAATAATCAGAACTTCATGTAAAAAAAAATTGGGCGTGCGAATTTTTATGTTTGAGTTGTCAATAAAAAAAATATGAATCCATCAATGAGCAAATAGAAGAGCGGCGTAAAGTTCTAAAACCACGCGTATGCGTGTTGTGTCTTGGTTTGACTTGACTTTTCTTGTTCTTGAGTTGTCTTAGCTACCTGAAAATCTACAGTTTTTTTTTTATATTCTTTTATGTAATTTATTTTTAATGCTTTGCGTGTTTTGCAAGCACAGCTGGCTGCCGTGAAGAGCAGCACAGTAATTATGTTAGACAGAAGCGCGAAACTCAGGCAGGCAAAGCAGATACATTAAAATCAACGTTGGTGAAGTGTTGGTGCCTTGAGTACTACGAGCACATGAACTTTTATTATGTACGATCAAATAATTATGTTTAAATAATTCGCGTACTTTATTTCATACATGGCCGCGAAGCTTAGGGGAAGCCGGCTAGCGGAACCCAACTGTTTGTCTGCGTCAACATCCGGTGCGGGACCAGTTGAGTTGGGTTGGGCTTTGCTTTAATTAAACTGGATTTTGGTTTCTGTTTTTTTTTTTTAATAATAATTATTGTTGTAATTGTGCCAATTTGCAAATTCAAGAATAAAAATAAGCAATTAAATCATTTAAAATTACTTAGAGAAAACAAATTAGCCGAAAGACGCGTACAATAAGAATAAAACGAATGAAACGAATCGAAAACGAAACAAAGTAAAGTGAAGTGTGTTTGAGAACGAACTGAAACGAAACGCTAAAGCGACTTGCGTCCGCGGCGACGTGCAACGCATAAGAAACAGTGAAAAACGAACGACTAACAGTTTTTTGTGCTGAAAAAGAAAATACAAAAAAAAAACACACAAAAATACGTTACGTGTATTAGATGCCAATTAGAAGCAAAGAAAACAACAACAACCGCAAAGGCAATTAATAAAAGGCGACGAAATGCATTCGTCGTCGACATCGTCGTCGCTGAAACGTTCGCAGCAACTCATACGCTCAACGGCGCCGAATCGTGCTGGCACCGAAATAGTAACGAGTGTACGAGGCCCGGCAATCACAACGAACTTGGACGACAGCAATATACGCTATCGTCATGAGATGAAACGAGAGAAGACTATCGAAGCGATAATTACGGATTATCCTGGCGTGGCGCCTGCGCATGCTGAGCCGCACGAGCGTAGCAATTATGAACGCACCGTCACCTTTCGGGAGGGCACGCACGGCGGCAATGGTGTGCCTGGCCGGCGTGACAGCAGTCAATCACGTGCGCTTGTGCTTGCCGAACCAATTGGCGGCGGTAATCTGCAGGCAACGACTTCTTCGGCGTCGTATCAGCAAGTGACGCGTAACAAACGCATCTCAACGGAAGTGCTCGGCTCCAGTTTGGAGAGCACAAAGACTTCGCAACGTGCGCCAAATGGACACCGACGCATAACGACGCACATTGTGCGCAAAGTGACAACGTTGAGTCGCGCCGAAGAGAATCAACAGCCGGCGGAAGATTTGTTGCCGCCTGCAAAAATGTTAAGGAGCACGGAATACAGGCAGACAAGAATGCTGCCGGCCATCGAATCGAGCAGTAGTTCGACGTTGAAACGCACCAAGGTAACAAAAGCGTGGGCGGCTGAAACAAGAAGAAGACGCATAGCGCTTAGAAGAGGTCTAAGCGTAATGTAGAGTAAAAGTGACATTAATTAGAAATGAGAATGAAATAAAACTCCAACTCACTGACAATGATCAATGTGAACATTGTGTAGCATTTGGCCAAAGCCTTCAGGCAATGTCAGAAATGAAAGTCATGTGAAAGTGTACTCCACAGCTTTGCGTTCGTTTGAATATAACATCATTATATCTTTTCAAGCAATTTTTTTCAACAATTTTTAACTAATTTCAACCTTTTTGTCTCACCTTTTAGATCTCCGATATTGTTGTTGGCAAGGAAGACAACGTATCCGCACGAGAGGCACTCTTGCGTTGGGCACGTCGCTCCACTGCTCGGTATCCGGGTGTTCGCGTTAATGATTTTACATCTTCGTGGCGTGATGGTCTCGCCTTCTCGGCGCTTGTACATCGCAACCGACCTGACTTGCTTGACTGGCGAAAGGCAAGGAACGATCGGCCCAGAGAGCGTCTTGAGAATGCCTTCCACATTGTGGAAAAGGAATATGGCGTTACACGTCTATTAGATCCGGAAGGTAAATTATAATTAGTCGTTTATGTATTAACATATATTAAAATATGTTCTTTGTCCATCCAACAGATGTTGACACTAATGAACCTGACGAGAAATCATTGATCACATATATTTCATCGCTGTACGATGTATTCCCCGAACCACCCTCCATTCATCCACTCTTCGATATGGAGTCACAACGCCGTGTACATGAATACCGCGATCTGGCACAGCAATTTATCTACTGGTGTCGCGAGAAGACCGCCTATTTGCAAGAGCGTTCTTTCCCGCCCACTTTGATCGAAATGAAGCGTCTGCTAAGCGATTTACAACGTTTCCGTTCGGAAGAAGTAACCGCACGTAAACGTGAGAAGACAAAGCTTATACAAATTTATAAAGAACTTGAGCGTTACTTCGAAACCGTCGGCGAGGTCGATGTAGAAGCTGAATTGCGGCCTGATGCCATTGAGAAAGCCTGGTATCGTATGAATACCGCTCTGCAAGATCGTGAAGTTATACTCCAACAGGAGATCGAACGACTTGAACGTTTACAACGTTTGGCCGACAAGGTACAACGGGAGATCAAGCATGTCGATCTCAAGCTAACTGACTTGGAGACACGCATCAACGAGGAGGCGCGTCGTATTGAACGCTTGCATCCAGTCGATGCCAAGAATATTGTCGAATCACTAGAGACCGAAATCCGTCACCTCGAGGAGCCAATACAGGAAATGAATCAAGATTGTCATGTGCTTAACGAGGGTCGCTATCCGCATGTCAGTGAACTGCACAAGAAGGTCAACAAATTGCACCAACGCTGGGCACAACTGCGCACCAATTTCCACACGAACCTTGTACAAAAGCTGTCCGGTCTGAAGTACCCCGTCCACGAGACAACCGTGACGCGTCAAACGCGCATGGTTGTCGAATCACGTCAGATCGACACCAATCCCCATTTCCGTGACTTGCAAGAGCACATTGAGTGGTGCCAAAATAAATTGGTAACTTGATTAATTTTTTTTTTACTCAAAAACTTTAAATTTATAATTTTTATTTTTTATTCCAATAACAGAAACAATTGCTTGCCGCCGACTACGGCTCAGATTTACCTTCAGTTAAAGAGGAGCTCGATCGACAGCAACACGAGCATAAAATCATCGATCAGTTCCACACGAAAATACTCAATGATGAACGGCAGCAGACCAAGTTTACGGGCGATGAGCTTAATCTCTATCAGCAACGCCTGAATCAATTACAGAAGGTGTACGCAGAGCTGCTCAGTACCTCGACGAAGCGTCTCTCTGATTTGGACACATTGCAGCACTTTTTGGCACAAGCTTCTGCCGAGCTGCAGTGGCTAAACGAGAAGGAGCAAATCGAAATTACACGTGACTGGGCTGACAAACAGCTCGATCTGCCCTCAGTGCACAGATACTATGAGGTAAGTACGCTACTTAGCATCGGTTAGGTTAGGATAGTTTAGTATGTTGTATATAGTCTTGAATGCTCGCTTAATCGTTATTGAATGTTTGTTGTGCTTCATCTTATTACAAGCGTGCATTTGGTAATGGAGACGAGGTAAGAAAAGAGTTGAGACACAAAATTGGCAAACTTCCAACCAAGTGCACTTCTTTGCATTGCTCCAGTAATAATAACTAATTTAAATTAACATTTTTCAACAGAACCTTATGTCCGAATTGGAGAAACGTGAAATGCACTTTGCCACCATCTTGGATCGCGGCGAAGCTTTGCTCAATCAACAGCATCCGGCTTCGAAGTGCATTGAGGCACATTTGACAGCACTGCAAACACAGTGGGCATGGTTACTGCAACTGACGCTCTGCCTGGAGGTGCATCTAAAACATGCTACGGAATATCATCAATACTTCGCTGAGATTAAGGATGCCGAACAATGGCTTAGCAAACGCGACGAAATACTCAACAGCAAGTATTCTCAGTCCGACTTTGGGCTGGATCAGGGTGAGGCTCTATTGCGTGGCATGCAAGATTTGCGCGAAGAGTTAAATGCGTTTGGCGAGACTGTTGCCAATCTGCAACATCGCGCACAAAGTATTGTGCCGCTAAATAAGCGCCGTCAACCCGTGAACCGTCAAAGTCCCGTACAGGCGATTTGCGCCTACAAGCAACAAGGTCAAGTGCAGATTGAGAAGGGCGAAACTTGCACGTTGCTGGATAACTCTGGACGTGTTAAGTGGCGCGTGCGCACCACCAAGGGTCAAGAGGGTTCAATACCCGGCGCATGTCTATTGATGCCGCCACCAGACCAGGAGGCAATCGATGCTGCCGATCGTTTGAAACGTTTGTTCGATCGTTCGGTCGCCTTATGGCAAAAGAAACACTTGCGTCTGCGTCAGAATATGATCTTCGCAACGATTCGCGTCGTAAAGGGCTGGGACTTTGACCAGTTCTTGGCCATGGGACCCGAACAGCGTACGGCAATTAGACGCGCACTGAACGACGATGCTGATAAACTGTTGAGCGAAGGTGATCCCAATGATCCACAGCTAAGGCGTTTGCGTCGCGAGATGGACGAAGTTAATCGTTTGTTCGATGAGTTTGAGAAACGCGCCAGAGCCGAAGGTAAGTGTAGGCGTCCAAAAAGGGCGTAGGTGTACTAAAAGGTCATTATTTGCGTGTCCTCCCGTTTAGAACGAATATGTCGCGTTTCAATTAAGACGACCGAACGCCAGCTGTCAGTCTTTGAGTCGTCAAAGATGCTCGCGTAAGGCCAATTAATTGCTTAATTGGACATAATAGCTCACTGTCATTTACTTGTGACGTCTTTGAGCTTTGTAGTATTTTTGACGAGCTAGACAATTTAGTCATTGCGACGTTTTCGTGATCGTTACGTCGTTGTCAGCGTTACTAACTAAGTAAAAATAAAGTAAATAAAAAATAAACAATATGAAAAACTTCTTTTCAAGTCGCAAAACGCGCGGTAATGACTCGACTTTTTAAACTTTCACCTCCGCTTGATGGCTTTCGTTACTTACTTATCAATTTCCGTTTACAATTCACAGAGGAAAGCAAACAGGCAAGTCGCATCTTCACCGAGGAATGCATCGCCATTAAGGGTAAACTGGAGGACATGGCACGTGAACTCGATCAAATCATATTGGCGCCATTGCCACGCGATCTTGACTCACTGGAGCATGTACTCGAAATACACGCCGACTATGAACGTCGTCTACAACAGTTGGAACCCGAATTAAAGCATTTGCAAGAAACATTCCGTACCATTGCGCTCAAGACACCAGTGCTCAAGAAATCACTCGACAATCTTATGGAATTGTGGAAGGAACTCAACACACAAAGCGGTTTGCACAAGGATCGTCTGAAATTGCTCGAAGCTTCTCTAGCGGGTCTGGAGGACAACGAGCATGTTATCTCCGAACTGGAGAATGAGCTTGCCAAACATCAAGATTTGCCCTCGAAACCAGAGGGTCTACAGACGGTCTTCAAACAGCTAACGCACATGCAAGACATTATAACGCAACAACAACCGCAAATGGACAAAATGAACGACGCTGCAGATCAGCTGGGTCGCATGGGCGTGCCTACGAAAGTGCTCGGCGATCTAAAGCGGCTGCACTCGAACGTCGAGCGTTTAAATACACGCTGGAGTGCCGTTTGCAATCAGCTGGCAGAAAGGTAAGTTAAGCACGTCAACAAACATCGACCGCACGTCAATACGATACACATTGCACTTGTATAAGTATAATTGAATCAACCTGTGCCCATACTTCGCGCATCATTGACGACGCCATTGTGACATCATTATTGTGGCACCATACCGTCTACCTGTTGTCTAATGGCTTTGTTTATTTCACCTTTGTTTATAGAATGCGCTCATGCGAAACGGCAATTGGCCTTATGAAGAATCTCCAATCAAGCGTGCAAGTTGAGGAATCATGGGTGGATGGCACCACAGAGCGTCTGTCGGCCATGCCCACAGCAACTTCAGCTTACGAATTAGACGTGAGTACTGCACAAATAATTACACCTGCCCCCCAAACAACCCTTATTAGTTTCTTTATTGAGTTATTTACACTTCCTCAAACTACTAGTCTCTAAACGTATAGAAAAGCAAGAATAAATAGTTAAATGATTAATTTAGATAGGCACATATGGTATACAAAACATGTATAGAATTTTGACCAGTATGTTTTGAGCTCGGTCAATTATAAATCCACCAAATGTAACTAGTCAGTCTATGCAATAAGACTTCAATCTTTTACAATGTAAAAATTTGCTTTTTGAGTTTTATTCTTAAGTCTTAAATTCAAACAAGCAAGAATTCTTTATTCAATATGTTCAAAACCCCAGTCTGAAAAATTACCACAAACCCAAATTTTAACTCCTTTGTCCCTAAAAGTAAAGTAGCAACTTGTAGGACGGTGTTGGACAAAAAAACGTAGCTTTGTATCTCGCTATTGTACTTGTATATATTTTATTATGATAAACATTTTTTTATGTAATCATTTGTATTTGAATGACAAGTTGAGTATCTTCAAAATCCAAGTATTTGTGATATTGTCCCTAGAGAAAAACAAAAAATACAAAATTTTATTTTTTTTGTACTATTTGCTCAAAGTGTTTTTGTAAATTATTAAATTCATATATGGGTTAACGTAGTTTGGTGGCAGTTAGTTTGAAATATAGGAAATTCCGAACACACCCACACAGTATTGACCAAAAGTGGTAGCACACCCACACTTGAATTACATTTATTGATACATATATTTGTCCGTAGTTATATTTTATTTTGTTTATTATATTTTATGTTGTAGTTTGTTTTGTCTTTGTAAATTAATTATTAAGTTGCACTTTCCTTCTATACAAACAAAAAAAAAAAAAAAAGAAAAACATATTTTCAAACGTAGTTGAAAGTCAAAACTAATTGTATGTATTTTTGTCTAATTTTTTGTATTTTCACCACCACAAAAACAAAATCTCACACACAAAAACCAAAAAAACACACACAAACAAAAAAAACTCAACAAAATTAAAAAAAAAAAAAATTTAAACAAAAATTTGTTGTAAAAAAATGTTATGATAAAAACCAAAAGAAACTACTCGGCGCTGCAATCGAACGAAAACCGAAAATCGAAAATGTCAACGTGGCTGGAGGACGTCTGATTCGTGAAGCCAAGGTAAAATACTTTCTGAATGTTTCGTTACGAATGTGCCAATTGACCAATGACATGGGCTTCGTGAGATCAAGTTGTTTGTTGTCGAAATTTCAGGCGTCGAGAGGCAGTAAGTTCTTTTCTGAGCATCATATCAACCCAAAGGTACAAGTATACATGCGTCAAACATGATTTCAACGACTTCGGCCAACAAACACTTGATTGTTACAAAACCAATGTCAAAGGTCAAATGTGCGAATGAGCAGTTGTGTGTCTGTTGTTGTGCACTAAGTACAAGTATGTCTCCACTTTCAAAATTCTACAAAACACGTTGATATTTAATGCTTTTTAAAATGAGTTTTCTCTTTGAACACTAAAATGCCCTTTCGCTGAATGCGTTTGGGTGCTGAAATAAACTTAACTCTTAGTTTTGTGGTTTAAAATGGTAAAAGGCGTGAATAACAGAACTTCTTAAGAAGTGTCAAATTAAGGCGGGGTAAAAATACTGACCAACCAACCAAACAAATGAATAAACAATAAACCAACAAACAATTAAAAAGAAATATATAAAAATAAAAGCATATTAAAAATCAACAACAAATTAAAAAGCACTAAATATGGCATAGTAGAACAAATTTCCCTAAAATTGATGATCCAATAAAGTATTTGTTTAACACACAACAAACAAATTACTAACATTTAACTCAAAATTAACCAACCCAAAACAACAAACAAACCAACCAACCAACAAACCAACAAACAAAACAAATCGCAACACATCTTCTGGACGCCAACAATTGTGGAATCCTTCGGCCTGGCCTGCAGATTTACGACAGTAAATGTTTACGCTTTGTGGATTGGCTGCTGGAGGCGCGTCCTTCTTTTTCGCCGCCGCGTCGTGATCTGCGTCCAGCTGACAGTGACCCAGGCGCAACACAGTATTACAGCCAACGTTTGGACAATCTCAATACGAAATATGACAGATTGCTGGAACAACTGTCCCAGAGGCTTAAAACCGCAATCGAAGTTAACGGTAGTGATGGTCTGGTAAGTTTCATAGCACATATGTAAATACATATACCAAAAGTAATGTAGAATTCTAAAAAGAAAGAAAAAGCGATTTCGTAGTTTTGTAAATAAATGAATAATATCGACGATAATATGACAAGGCATAAGAATATGCATATATGTAAATTATAGGAGATACATAGAAATCAATCTGCGGGTATGTCGAAATGACAAATAATGTTATTGATGTGTCCGATTTAAATAAATCGGTTTATTTTTCAATCAAATTGTTGACTGCACAAAAACAAAACAATTTAAGATTTATTACCAAAGACAACTCGCTAAGCTCTAAGCTTTGTTGTAGGCCCCGAGCATTACTTGACGCCAACAGCTATTTTTAAATATGCGGCGGCCAATTACAGTTTGAAAGCCATTAGAGATGCCTTCAGGTTCAAGTTTAGCTGAGCTTGAAAACCAGTTTTTTATTGTTGCTTTCGTTTTTAAAGCTAGTTTGTCTCACAGTTTTTGTTGTTTTTTTTTTTTTCTGTTTTCTTATGCAAATGTTCTAGTAAAAGTATCTCAGATCTGGTCCGCAGTATCTATTACGTTGCTAAATTAAATTAACCTTCATAATAGATGAAATCGTGTATGAAGTGATCAACTTATGACATCACAGCGTTGAGTCTGATGATCTATTGGGGGTAAAGTGGTGTCAACATTTCAAATGTCATTCATCATTGCCTCATAAATCTCAACTTCATTCATTTAAACAAAAAAAAAAATGTTTACAAAAACTGTTTACTATCGACAATTTCGTGACTGCCGTGTGTCTTTTTTTTTTTGTTAAATATCATTTCGGTTATTATTTTATATAAATAAATATTGCGTGGGCGTTAAGCGCCGTTTTTTTTTCGGACAATAAATGTTGTCATTGCTTTAATTGTTTGTATAAAATAAAATACCGAAAAAAACGGTACTGTACGTGCCATTAATTGTTAATAACTATACACGATCCTCTGATGCAGTTTAAAATTTATGAGATCAGCTTTAAAAATGTCGACCTTGGACTTATTTGTTTAACTGGGCGAGGTGCCTTATCAAAAATTCAAGCGTAATGAAAGCAAAACAAAAACAAATGTTTTATTTTAAAAATAAATTTATTAATTGAGTCGTGTTTACTTTTCTTGCAATGATTCTGCTATTCCATCTATCTTTTTAAATTATATAAACTCCTGTACATAATTTCAACCGATTCTTCGATTAATCGATCCAATAGTATCCTATATCTACATGCAAAAGTTCTAATAACTTTCGGCCATGAACTTCAAACGGTTCATTAAACAAACTTTGATGGTTTTGCATATCATTACAGTTAGACAAATAATGAGCAATACATT
>JBAMBP010002072.1:0-29988 GCA_037044515.1 Phortica magna | reverse complement strand
ACGTATTGCTGCGCCGTCTGTGCAGCGCTCAACTCCGACCCAGACTGCTCTTCGCTGGATCCCGTTGAGCCGCTGTCTTGCTGCCGCTCCCACCCCTCTGCGGCAGAGTCACCCATGTCGTCGCGCCGCGAGCGACGCGCAGCACAGCTGAGCGCGTAGGCCAGCTGCACGCTCCCATCTCCGCCGAGAGTTCCGGGCAGACAATGTGCCGACCCGCCGTCCGTCGAGCGCTGCCAGCGGCTCAACAGGTGCAGCGCAGTCGCCCACGCAGTTGGTGGGAAGCGACCGTAACGCAGCATCCATTCGAGGGTTGGCACTGAACCGGCGGCACTGCTGTGCTGGGCGAGGTCGGCCAGCCTCAGCGCCACGTCCCACCCGGGCGATACCGTGCGTCCAGGCTGGTGCGGCTGCTCTCCAGTGCTTTTTCCGGGCCGTAGCACAGGGAACAGTGATCGCCGCAGCTGGGCCAGAGTTTCTTCGCTGACTACCGCCTTGCCGTCACCGGAGAACTGCTTCCCGAGTAGACGAAACAGCACATTCCTGCTATTGGACATGCTTTACACACTGATTTCCCAATCAACACGGAATAATGTCACCGTGTAGTGGGGAGGGAGAGACTAGAAGAAAAATTCAATAAGACACATGAGCTATTATTGATACGAAAAGAAATTCTATCAGAATGAAACTTATCAATTTGAATTTTTTTTCGAGTGTGTTCGCAGCACACATCATCAGAAGTAAAGACAAGAATAGAGTATAGTGTGATTTTGAGTACGCATGACAGGCGGTGAGAGGAAAAGAGACATAATGACAGCGATTGAATCGATGAGGAACATCGTTTTCTACGTGAAACAAAAGGAGGTGACGTAGAAAAAAACACGTGAAGAACTTCTACACAACAATCAGACAAAAATTTCTCCCGTCTCTTCAGTAAACTGAAATTATTGCTACAGTGAAGCTATGATACACTCAAAGTGTGATGAGAAAGATATAGAGAACAGAACGACATGCGAAAAAATAAGTGAAAAAATGTACAGAAAGTGAAGAGAACAATAGAAGTTTTGCGTCAGGAGGGGGGGGGGGGGTAGAAAGGTACAGAGGGAAACCAAAAAAACAGAATTAGTTTTTATTCTTCACCTTTTAGGGATTTGCCGCTCGACAGTGAGCGCCAACCCCGACACCGTAATGAAGGACACGGCAGGGGCACCGCGTTTACTGATATATACATCACTAGCCTCCGTGGAGGAAAAGAATATGACCACTGACACGCAGTCACTATGGCGAAACGGCAACCCCACCGCGGATGTTGCCCACCTCGACGAGCTCGGGCTCAGCCTGCTCGTCCGAGCGCAGCGCGCGGATGGCGTCGCGCCAGCGCAGCTGGTCGCTGCTGACAAAGTCCTGGAACAGCGGCCCGTTGCGGATCTTGGAGAGGAAGTCGAGCGCGCTCAGCGTGCGGAGGCTCTCCTCGAGGTGCTCGGCGGATGGGTGGATCGTGCCAATGACCGTCGAAACCGAGTTGCCACCCAGAAGGTCGTAGAGCAGCGACGTCTCGACCGCCGCGTCGTACGGCACGCTGGGCCGCGACTCGGCAAGGTTGCGCAGCACGTCCTTGATGGACTGGAAAGAGCGGTTGGCGAAGCGCGCGCTGTCGAGGTCGTTGCGCTGCGCCTCGATGGGCCCGGCGCCGCAGAGGTCGAAGACGGTGAGGCGGCCCGTAGTGTAGGTGAGGTTCACCTTGTGCGTCTTGATGCGCTGCACCTGCATCCACGTGTGCGAGCGCTGCGTGAGGTTAATGCGCTGCTTCATCAGCTTGTACAGCACGCCCAGCAGACTGACAGACTTGCACTCTACGTACGTGACGCCGCTGGGCACGACGAAGCCGTGGTCGTCGCACAGCACGCGCGTAATGGGCGTGGCGTTGCCGCAGTCGGTGGCACCGTCGGCACCAATGTCGACCACGGCCACCTTGTACGTGACGTTGAAGGTCGCCTCCTCCTCGGCGGTGTTCTGCGAGAGGTGCTCCGTGATGAGCGGCAGCAAACTCTTGAGGAATGTCGTCTTCCCCGTGGCCATTTCGCCAATGGTGATAAACCCGACCTGGAACCCGTTGGCCGCCATGTCGACGGAGCGCCGCAGCTCCGTGAAGAACGTCTCTGGCGACTCGTCGTTGCCGCAGCAGTAGTCAAACTGGTATTCCTTGCTCTCCCCGCAGTCGAGCACCACCAGCCGCGACGCGTCCGCCTCGCTGATGCTGACCGACGGCGCCGCGCCCTCCGCTTGCGGCTTGCAGAGGCGTATGGCCACCGACACGCCGCCGTTCATCTGCTGCACCGTGCGGTCGGTGCGGGCCAGGTTGAGCTGCACCTCGTAGAGGTCCATTGCCATGGTGTTGCGCTCGGCGACAGCCTTTTTGAGCTTCTTCTGTGCCTTTTTCACCTCCTTCTGCAGCTTCTCCATGTCTTCCTCCGCATTCTGCGCGAGGGCAAGCGATGACTTGCGCGTCTTCTTCTCTGCGCGGAGCGCCAACTTGTTCTCCACCGCAAGCCCCTGCACCTCCTCCAGCTCACGGGCCAGCTCGGCGTTCTCCTTTTCCAGCGCCGCGATGCGCTCCATCTTCTCCTCGATGGACCGCACAATGGAGGGGTCGGCGGCCTTGCGCTTGGCCATGTCGGACATCTGCCCGTCCAGCTCATTGAAGCGCTGCCGCGTCTCCTCGAGGATCTGGCGGTTCATCTCGTTCGACTTGGTGCTTGCCGCCAGCTGCTCGCGCAGGGACTTCACCTCGGCGGTCGCCTCCGCCAGCTCGCTCTGCAGGCTCTCGTTGCGCGTCGTCGCCGTCGTCGAGCGGAGCTTCATGTCCTTCTCCGCCACCTGCTTGGCCAGCGCGTCGTTCTTGACGGTGAGCTCGATGTTGAGCTGGTTCGACTTCTTCAACTGTTCCTTGAGCTCCTTCACGCCCTCGTCTTCCTCGGGGGAAGCTGGCAGTGCGTTGTGGTTGCGTCCGTTGGGCGGGGCCTCGCTCGCCGGCGGTTCTGGTCGCGGAGCCGCTTCTCCTAGCTGTTCCTGCGGCTGCGGCTGCTGCTTGCTGGCCTGCTCAAGCTGGGCCACTTTTTCCATCTGAGCCTGCAGTGAGTCCTTGATGTCGTTGTTCTCCTGGAGCACCTTGTCGAACTCCTTCTTAAGCGTTTCCGCGTCGCCCACGGCGTCGTCGGCGCGCTCCTCCAGCACGCTGATCTGCGCGGTCAGCTTCGCGTTCTCGCAGACAAGAAAAGAGTTCTTCTTCTGCAGCTCCGAGTTGATCTTGAGCAGCTCGGTGTTGTAGTTCTTCAGCTCTTCGAGGCTTCCAGGCGTGAGGTTCATGGCTCCGGGAGAGCCGGCGAGAGACGGGGAGCTGTTCAGACGCCCGCTCATCCTCCTGCTGTCACTGAGGCCCGCTGACATGACGCGCACGTTGGACTGCAGCTGCTCGACCTCCATGCGCAGCTGCGTGATCTCCGACTCGCGCTCGCGCAGGTCGTCCTTGAGGCGGCGCTGCTCGAGCGTCCGCTCGCCAAGAGCGCCCTCCAGCAGTTTGATGCGGGTGTTGAGGTCGACCACCAGCTTCTTGAGCTGCTCCTCGGTCTGTCCCGCCTGGGCGAGAGCGGCGCTCAGCTGCTCGGGCGACATGCCGTTGGCCTGGCCGGCTTTGTCCGCGCTGCGGCTGTGCACAAGCACACCGTTGAGGTCCTCCACGCGCTTCCGCAGCAGCGTGTTCTCCGCCCGCAGCGCCTCGTGGTCCTGGTCGATGCCCTCCACCGCCCCCAGGTGCCGCTTCATGGCCTCGGTGTTGTTGTGCTTGCTCACCGTCGCGTGCGACTGCTCCCACTCCTCGTAGCGGCGCAGTGCTTTTGCGTAGTCGGTGTCCGATTTCCGTGATGTCCCCGCCGTCGACTGCGATCTTAGAGATGACGTAGCCGCCCATGTACTCCACATAGTACAGGATGCCCTTTTCACGCAGCAGTCCCTTTGCCGTCCATGAGGCCGTCGTGCCAGCCGCCGCAGTAGGTGTCCTCGTTGGACTGTGTGAGGATACCAAAACCATTCTCTTTGCCGCCGTCCCACGCACCGTCGTAGATGTCGCCGTTACCGAAAAAGAGGATGCCCATTCCCTGCCGGATGCCGTCCTTCCAGTAACCCTCGTAGCGGTTACCGTTGGAAATCAGCTTGAAAACGCCGTAGCCATCCATCTTGTCCTCTCGCCAAGCGCCAGAGTACTCGTCCCCGGTGGCGAAGAGAAAGCGGCCCTTGCCGTGCTTTTTGCCCATGAACCACTCACCAACGTAGCGGTCACCGTTGGCGTAGTAGTATGTGCCCTGGCCGTGCTTGACATCAGCCTTCCACTCGCCTTCGTAGGTGTCGCCGCTGGGGCAGTAGGTGTAGATGCCGTAGCCCTGCAGCTTACCGTCGCGAAAGCTGCCGACGTATTTGGACCCGCTGGGGTAGTTGAAGGTGATGTTGTTGCCGTTCAGCAACTTCTTCTTCTTCTTCACCTGGGCCTCCTGCCAGCGGCTTCCGGCGTGGCGGCCTCCTTTTCGTTCTGCCCCTTGACGGCGTACGAAGTTGACATGGTTTTTGAGGAGGCGTGTTGCAAAACGTTGAAAACTACAGTGTTTTTTTTCTTACTAGTAAGATAGACGTAACAAGCAGAGAAAAGATAATGTAGTCAAGGGAAAGAAGTAAAAGAGATATAAGGATGATGTTGAGGGCGTGCTATAGAGAGTGAAGGAGATAATAACTAATATAAAAGCACTAAAGTATATAGTAGTATATTTTTTTATATAATATGATAAAGAATGAAAATGCTAAGACTAGCTGCTTACTCAGAACTGAGTAACGTTTGTCCAGTAACGTCGCTCGTTGAGTTTCTGTTGAAATGATAGGACGGGGACAGGGTGGTGAGCGGATGTAAAGAATATATATTGAGTACGGCAGGTGAAAACGGAGTAGTCGAGACATCAGTGACCGATTTAACGGTGACTACGAAATCAGTAGTCAGCCTTCACAACAGATCAGAGGCAGGATGAACACGGTTTAAATCAGGAGAAGCGATAGCTGAACTTTGATGACCGTCTTCATTATTGCTTTGCTAAGAATTACACAGACAACAATCCTTTTGTTTTTCGTTATTTTATGAAAGCAGCAATGATATCAGAAACTTGTGGGCAGTATGAGGACGTTCCACCTTTTTTACTATGCACAATCCCGGCGACACCTCTTGAAGCAATTGGTATTTATATTGTTCAAAAGATGAAGAAATAAGAGGGAGACGAGAGAGAAGAGAAAGCGCTTCTCCACACAAGGAAGAAACAACCACGATAATTGCCCTGTAACTGGGACAAGCACACAAAAAAAAAAGAAGTGAAAGCAAAAAGTAACTATATTAAGCAACATACAGATCATTGGTGGGACACTACTGATCCTTCTTGCCCTCTGTCGGTGCAGGCGCAGCCTTGGCGGCGCTGCGGGCGGCGGCCTTGTCGGCTGCTAGCTTGGAGACGCGCCACAGGGCCAGGCAGGAGAGGTACGTGCAGAGGTGGATGTACATGTTCCGCTCGACGCGAAGCCTCTTCACGTCCCGCTGCAGCATCAGACTGATATCCGCAAAGTGCTCTTTGCGACCCTCAAAGGTATTCTGCCAGCTGATGAGGTCAACGACAAAGAGCGCGCCGAACAGACCCGCTAGGGCAACCAGCGGCGGCAGTGCCGGTGGGGCGAGCGCGCTGAGCTTGTTGACCGTTGTGGTGGCAACGCGTGCGACGCCAGGAATGAGCGTGAGCACAAAGAGTGCCAGTGTGGGGATAAGCACACAGTACACCTCTAATGTGATGAAGGAAACCATGATTATTTATATATTGCTGATTTTCTGGGAGGGGTCAAATTCTGATAATAGGAAACGTTAGTATTCGTTGCTGCAAAAATATAAGATGTAAATGGAATCTGAGGAGAAGACAGTATCGTTTGTGGGAAACAGGGTTAATACCGGACAACAAAAAGGAAGTGCAATAAAAACGCAATGGTAAAGAACAAAATACTTGCATAAAAATGCCAAGGTGTGAGTTTGATAATTTGATTGGGGAACACCAAGTGCTATGTTGAATGAAGAAGGAGAATCAATTGGTGTAGGCAGCGATCACAAGGAGAGAGGAGAAGGAAAAAAAAATCATTTAACGATGAAGTGATATAAAGGTATATATAGAGGGAAACAGATCAGTGATCCAGTTCCCTAGATGGCAGCCGTTCAAAGCTTACTGTTAGAGTAAAAACTGTGCTGCACAAGATGGTCGAGGGCAGCGTCCAACGGAAGAAAGCGTTTCCCAGATAGAAACTTCGGAATGGCCTCGATGAGCACTTGCGTGGGGTCGGTTGTGGCGCGGCGGAAATCGGCGTACTTCGGCGTCAGCGCCAGCACGCGCAGGTTGGGCATGGCACTTTCCACCAGCGTCCGCCGCTCGGCATCACTCTTGTCGTGAAAGAGCGCTGCCAGTGACTTCTTCGGAGTCTCGAGCGTCACCTTGAGCAGCTCGGCCCTCGTCTGCAGCACCGCCTCGCCTCTCGGAGGAGAACCCGCAGCGGCCGCAGACAACCAGCACGTCCTTGGTCACGGCCGCATCGGCCCCGCCGCGCTGTGCTCGCGACGAGGTTCGCCTCGACGACCATCTCCAACAGCCGGCCCACCGTCTTGTGGTAGGCGATGGTTTGCTCGTCAAAGGAGCCTTCGCCGGTGACGACCAGCACCGGCGGGCGGTCGCACAGCAGCCCGTGCAGGCGTCCACTGGCCTCGTCCACTGTGCGGAGGCCGAGGATGGCCGCGACGGACTCCGCCCCCGGCGGACCAGTGCGCGGCGACAAGATAGTGGAAGAAGCCGCTCATCCCGCCCGCGCCGCCGCCCCCGGGCCCGTGCAGGAGCTGCTCCAGTGCCGCCTCCTCTGTCTGGTTGTGCGGCAAGGCTGCTGTGCGTGCTGTGCACTACCCGCTCCGCTGTGTGGCGCATGCCGTCCTCCAGTTGTCGCAGCACTGCTTCCATACGCGCGTTGGTGACCGCACCCACCGCAGTGTCCTCCGCCACGTCGCCCCCGTGCTCGGCGCCGAGCGTCGGGGAGCACTTCTGGGGGCCGAAGACGTACGTCGCGCCGCGTGGTCCCGTCAGCGGGTTGTCCACGTCGCAGATGAGGTGCACTGCACTGACCGACGCATCGGGACCGACAAAGTGCGCGCGGAAATCGTCTCCCAGCTCCACCTTGGTCGACCCGCGCGAGGTCGGCACCGGTGAACGGCGCTCGCCAACAGACACTCGCCGCCGCCGCTGCTGTCGTGCACGTAGATGCGCAGACCGAGAGCCTGCAGCGCGCCGAGACCGCCCTCATTGGTTGCACTGCCGCCGATTCCCATGAAGAGCCGTGCGCCGCACTCCGGCAGACCCCGCGAGCGCCGCTGCTCGCGCAGGTGCTGCAAGGCGTACGCGACGACCTGCCCGACGCCGTACGAGGACGTCCGCAGCGGGTCGCGGTCGGTGGGAGACGCGATGAGCGGGAGACCGGCCGCGGCGGCCATTTCAACGACGACCATGTTGCCGTCAACGTTGCATCCAAAGCTGGCGCCACGCACTGGGTCCCCCAGCGGGCCGCGGACCTCGACACTCTCCGGCACCGACACGCGCTGCAGCGAGCCCGGAGCGTCGCTGCGGAAGGTGATGCTGTCCAGCAGTCCGGCCCCGCCGTCGCTCATGGGGCAGTGGACGTGGTCCAGCGCCTTCCACTCCCGCGGTGCTGTGACTCCAAAGGCCGCTGCCAGTCCCTTCTCGACCGCCGCCCCCACCCTTTGGGAAGAGAGCGTGCCCTTGAAGGTGTCACACGAATAGAGAATGCAGCCCGCGGCGGACATGGCTGAGTGCACAAGTAAGGTTTCTTGTTGAGCGCAGTTTCGAAGCGTGTAGTGAAAAGGACACAATTGTTTTTCGAAAATTAGCACTATTGTTTGATATAACTATTTGACCTTTTTGTTGCTGCTGTTTTATCGACTGTCGTATTTGATGTGATTCTGATTTTTTTTTCTCTTTCCGACGAGCGCGGGGCGGTGAGAGAAAGTGAGGTCAGGGCTCAGTGACAGGCCATGCGCAGCACGAGTATTTGCACGATTGTATTCAGCAATTTCAAAATTTGAGCCATCAGATGCCTTGCGAGACACCGGTGTACCATGAGTTGCAAGATATTTTTATTTTCATAAAGCATGTGATGAAAAGAACGGCGCGGTTTTCTGATGTATATAATGATATAGTTTGTTTGTCAGTGGGGCTGGCGTCGGAGGCGCTGGGCGAGAGAAGCCCTTTGCCCAGGCGGTAGTTCAATGGGCTTCGCGTATTGGTCGACGGGATAGAACTCGTTGTTGTCGAAGAGCACGTTGAAGCCTTTACCGGACGCCCAAAAGGAAGTGTCGAACAGGTTCTCACGAACGCGCAGCGGAGGGGAGTGGGGCGGAAGCCAGCACCGGGAGCAGCTCTGCCGAGGCGCAGGCCGGCGCAAGGTTGACGGCCTTCCCGCCCAGAACCTTGAGTAGGCTCTGGAGCTGGCCCTCGGTGTTGACGCCCAGCCCAGCAACGCAGCCGTTCGCGTAGCGCACCAGCAGCGTCGACGGCCCGGGGACCAGCTCGCGAATACTGAAGCCGTCCCGCGCATCGTCACCGCTGTCCTCCTCGCCCCGCAGCGCGCGCAGCTGCGCAATGGCCTTGGTTTGACTCGACCACGGCGAAGCGCGGCGACGGCACCGCAAAGCCGAGCTCCGGCAGACGCGCCCTGGACGAACACCTCGTCCTTGTTGCTCACAAAGACGCACAGACTGCCCACCACGGCGATGTCCTTGATGCGCACGAGTCGGGGGCCGCGTGACCGCAGCTGCTGCGACGTGGGAGCGGGCACAGTCCCGTTTTGCTGAAACTCTCGGGTGATGGGCACCGGGACAGGCTCGAAGCTGTTGGGCGGAAGCTGGAAGAGGTTGGTGGCGCCGCATCCGAAGACGCGGCCCTCATCAGTGAGAAACAGGGTCACGGAGTTGCCTGCCGCTACCTTGCGAACGCGGAGACCGCGCTGCGGCAAAGTACGTGATCTCCTGCGGGTGCATCGGCGACGTCGTGGATCCGATGCCGAGCTCGCCCCAGATGTTGCTACCGAAGGCGTACAGACGCCCGCAGGTGAGCAGCGCGACGGAGTGGCTGAATGCACTCGTGATGCACGCCAGGCGCGACCGCGGGTCAGCAGGCCACCACGGCGCCGTGGGGTCCCACACCTCAAGGCCGCGCGTCGCGTCGATGCGGTTCTTGTGGCCGACGCCGAGCTGTCCCATGTGGTTGCTGCCAAACGCTACCACGCGCCGGCCCCCGCGCTGGTAGACCAGACTAAAGTTGGAGCCGCAGCTGGCCCGGACACAGCAGCTCTTGTCCCCGTCGGTGAGCGTTCCCTCAAGATCAATGTAGACTGGCGACCAGTCAAAGGTAGTTGACTTCTTGTCATGTGTGACACCTGAAAGGGCTGGTGGCCGACTTGCAGCGCCGCCACCGTCCTCAGCCTCAGCAGGAGCTGCAGTCTGGCCGTACTGGTTGTTCCCAACCGTCACTAGGTTTCCGTCGCTGGTGACCATTACAATGTGTTTGTGTCCGCAACAGGCCCCCACAATGTCGAAGAAGGGCTCCGGCGCCGCGTATGACGCCGCCTGAGCGTGTTTCCGCACAATATCCTGCTGCTCGTTTTCCTCCTTCTGAAAGCGGTCAAACTTAGCCCTGTCCACCTCGAAGGGTGGCGGGAGTGTCTTGAGAAAGACCTCTGCCGGCGGCGTCGGGGCAAGCCCGCACACGGACCCCATGCCTACGATTCTGGTGTGTAGTCGTCGCATCATTGTTCGATATACACCTGCGTGATGAGTGTGTCTCTCTCTGTGTGACTGTGTGGTGCGTAACTTTTCGTTTCTGATGCTATACGGTAACAAAAATTTTTAGGGGGGAGAGAGAGAGAGAACAGTATTGACAGATAGATTCATCAGGAAAAAAACGCACCATAGTTTTTGGCAAAACCCAGTCTACAGTGATAACAGAACGATTTGAACGGCATCTTGAAAAGGAAAAGTTGTTTGCAGTGAGAGCTTTTTTTTTAGTTCACCACTAGATTTTTTTTTGTTAAAAAATAATACTATGCACAGTAAACATCCGACAGGGACACCTCCACTCGTTTGGGAGGTGAAAACAACAGCGACAACATCAGTGGGATCACTCCATCAACAACACAGACGGTCCTCCAACGAGTTTGGAAGTACAACGTGTGGGAGATGGAGTAGACGGTTCACCGCCCACCACCCTCACTTCTGCTTCAAATTCTGCGGCGGCCGCTGCGACGCGGGACCGCTGAGTCGGATGAGAAAGCGAGAGAGCGAGTAGAAGGTGTAGGTGGCCATGACCACCACCACGAAAATGTTGCAGATCAGGCCAATGGCGATGACCTTGACAATGGAGTCGTTCTTCGCGCGGTCCGACTTGCTGGAAAAGAAGAGCCGGTCGGTGTCCTGCGCGAGGTCGAAGAGCGCCGTGCTAAATCGGTGCAGGAGCTCCTCCATCTGCGACTCCACTGTGTTGATGGCGTCGGGGTCTACTTCGAGCGCCTCCTGCTTGAGGAACGAGAAGCGCACCCACTTGGGGTACACGCTCGTGAAGGTGTTGTCGAAGCACACCTCCACTTCGGCGGGCAGGCCGTGGTTGGTCTTCTCGACGGGCGGCGCGGTGTAGCTCTGGCTGCCCTCGGTGGCGCGCTCCCACTGGTGCACCACCTCCGCGCGCTTGCGGTCGCGGTGACCCGCCGCCACCTCGCTGTAGTGGAGGCGCGAGACTTCGCGGATCGACTTGATCGGCGGCGTCGTGACGGCGGTCATCTTGACGTCGATGTCGAAGGAGCCCCCGTCGGTGACCAGGTACGTGAAGGCGAGCGTGGCGCCTGCGTCCAGCACCTCGGTGTAGCACTCGCGCTCCCCAGGCTCAATCTTCGTGCTGAAGCCGTCCGCCCGCGCTGCAGACGGAGCCAGTCAGGACGCAGTAGCAGTAGAACTTCCCACCGTGCACAACGAAAGCGGGCGAATAAAAGACATTTCCAGTAAGCTCGTCAAGAGGAGGAGAAAGAAAAAAAAAACTATTTTCTAAAGAGTGTAAAATAGTATTATTCAAAAAGACCCATATGGGGGGATGGAGAAACAGGAGGTGACAACAAGACGATGTAGAAAAGAAGTTGGAAACAATGGCCAGTATTTGAAGCACTTCCTCATTGAGAAGAAAAGTTCAAGGTGTGTGGTGATGTACTTGGGCCGACTAGAAAGCAAGCACGAGAGCACAAGTGTTACAGTCGCAGACGATCTATGCCTTAGTGTTTGGCGATAGCGCAGTACTACGCCACGAACAGCGGCGTGAACTGCAAGTCGACCTTTTGATGAGACCTGGACTGCGTTTGGACAGAGTAAAATTATTCTGAATTGTTCAATAAAAGGAACTGGCAAACATCGTGTCTAGTAATTACGCATCATTGACGCTTGAATCTAACAGAGTCGCTGAGTGGGAGGCACTTGAGAATTCTTCATAATTTGAGCTTGTCATTGCTCATGTACGACAAATCCTCTGCACTGTACTCTAAAACGTAAAAGTGGAAACACTGAAAAAGGAGAGAAAAGTTTGGGGAAAATACCCCTTACCTTGCACAAGAAAATATATCTAATTCTATTACAAATGGAATCTAAACGAGCGAGATCGCATGTTCGCTCATCGTTCAGGTGCCTACGCGGCAGCCACCTCGAAACGGGACCGCTTGCTGGGCATGTCGTTGAGGGACACCAGCACACTGTCCGCGGCGACGTCGTCGTCCAGCAGAAAGTTCGCTGAACTGTCGTAGGCCCTGCGCGGCGGGCGCTGGGTGGAGGCGCCGGAGTCGGTGGCGCCGGTGTTTTCGCCCGAGGAGAGCCCCTCGCGTGTCCGGGTCGATGCACCTCGCCGTCGGAGCCGAAGACGATGCTCTTTGTGGTGTCGACGAAGGTGACGGGCCCCTTGGAGCCGGCGCGGCTGGGGGCCTGCGACCCCTGGCGGCTGGGCTGCAGCTCCGCGAGCGGGCCGCTGGCCGTCATGAGCTTGAGCTCGCCCTCCAGACGGCGCACGTGGCGGCGGGCGTCGGTCGCGCGCTTGGCCTCGGTGTCGAAGAAGCGCTCGGCGCGCAGGACGCAGGCGCGGCGGCGGCGCTCGACCCCCTCAAGGCCCTCCTGCACCCGCTGCGCCTCCTGCAGCACCGCCTCGCGCTCCGTCACGACGTCGCCGTATTCGTCGCGGCGCTGCTCGAGGGCCTGCAGGTGTGCCTGCGCGGCGCACAGACGCTCCCGCAGCTCGGCGCACCGTGCCTCGCGCGCCGCCGTCTCGGGGCCGAGGTCGGCGACCTCCTCGGTGAAGTAGCGCTCCTCACGCTCCAGCAGCGCGGCCCACCCGCGGCTGAGCCCCAGCAGCTCCTCCTCCCGCGCCTGCCGCGACGCACGCAGCTCCGCCAGCCGCGCCCGCAGTGACGCCGTTTCGGCGCCCAGCGCGGCCTCCTCCATGTCCAGTGCGGCCCCGCGGGCGGCGACCGGCGGCGCGGCCCACCGCTGCTGCTGCTGCTGCTGCACGTACTGCGCCACGCTGTCGTAGGAGCGCGCGGAGTCGCTTGGGGTCGGCGGCGGCGCGGCGGAGGGGAAAGGGTTGGAGATGGAGCTGCGCGGCGCGGCACCGTAGACAGCCGCGGGAGCGGGCTGCTGGGGCGTCGAGAAGCTGCCGCGGGGGACGCGGAGATTGTCCAGCCTGGGGTCCTGGACGCAGTAGTACGCCTGAGGAGCACCCTCCGGCCGCTGGTAGTACAGCGGCGGCGTCGTGGACCGTAGGGACGTGTAGTTGTACGACATCACCGAAGTCAGACAGATGGAAAAGAAAAATAGTAGAGAAAGGAGAAAATACTCTATAAACACACGTGCAAAACGGCACCTACTATAATAATAAAGTACGACAATGATGAAGAGGAAAGAGGTAACGCGTTGAATATTGTCGGATAATTAGCATCAATAACAGTGCGATAAACAGTATCCATCACACAAAAACGTAACATCCTATTTTTGGTTTTTGTTACATTGGTCGCTTCACGAGTGTCGGACTCTCTGCCTACGTCATCCACAGACGTATTCAAAACTAAGCATCATTTATCACATCACAGTTAAATCATTGACCGTCATGAACGTGGTATCAGTGCATGTCATTCGTTGTATTTATGTCTTCGCTAGGTAATACGAAAAACAGACAGCGTGAAAGTGGAGTGATGCAGTTTTTTTATGTACTTGGTCTATGCGAAATAATATGGGAAGCTGGGAACAGTGTTAAAAGCGTGGTCATCTATGAAGGCTGCTCAAGCTTGATTCGTCTCACTGTAATTCAATACTACAGTGATTGAAAGCAGTAACGTGAGGCAACGACATGAGGTGTTTATGTGTATGTATGTGCGTGTGGCGGGGAGATGAGAGAGTCTATGGTTGCGCTCCGTGATTCTAAGCAAATAGTCAGCGGTAGCGAATAAAAATATTTCAAAAAAAAATTTAACGAGCATACTAAATGCCTGGTCAGACAGAAAATGAGAAACTAATATGAATAGAAATTGAAAAAGTGTTACCGTGTATCGTCAAGAGATACTATATCTATGTTTGAGAGTGACTGTTACGCGGAAACCCTGCTAAGATGTCAGAACAGACATTTTAGATCTTTTTGAAAACAAAACGTGCCGAGAGACAACGCTTCATAATGTCAGTGACGTCCTTGATCTTTGTGGCCGGGGAGCCGTTGATTTCACTCAGCACCCACTGCGGGCGCGCGGCAAAGGTCTTCAGGTACGGGTGCTGTGCGCGGGCGTCTTCGACCGCAAAGGTGGGGAGCTCAGAGACGGTGAGCGCGCGCAGGTTCCAGTCGTAGCGCAGCCCAAGACCCCACGGCGTTTCCAGCGAGCTGCGCTTCAGCACCATCTCGTCGGCGTTCAGGGACTCCATCGCCACGGCGCCGCTGGGGAACAGGCAGTGAGTCGCGCTGCACCATCATCTGCTCGCCGCTCGGCGTGCGCACACGCTCCAGCGGCGCCGCCGGCGCCTCTTCAGCGACAGGCGCCTCCTCCACCGCGTGCTCCGCCGTCGCCGCAGGAGCTGTCTCCTCCGGCGCCTCAGCGGTCTCCGCCTCGGCGACAGCCGCCTCCGGCTCCTCCGGCGTCGCGTCGGCAGGCGCCGCCGCGCGTTTGCGCAGGGCCGCCAGTCGCCCGTGCCGCCGCACCCGGCTGCGCGCGCTGCGGACCTTGACGGGTGCCGCCTCCAGCCTCCTCTGCGGCTTCGGGAACGGCGTCGGCCGCTGCGGCAGCGACCGTCTCGCCAGCCTCCACCGCTGCCGCCACTTCTGGCTGCGCGGCGTCGACAGCTGATGGCCTCCGCTACGACGGCTTCCTCGACAGCAGCAGCAGCAGCAGCAGCTCCGTGGTGTCGGCACTGCTGGTCGCTGGCTGCCGCGCCGGATGCACTGAGGTGGTGCTTCTGCTGGCGGGCGCTGGCGCGCCGCTCATGCAGCTTCTGCAGTTTGGTGAGCACCGCCGACCTCTTGCCGCGCGACGGCGCCGCCACGGGAGCGACAGGCTCAGCGGCATGTTCCTGCACCGGCTCCTCGGCGTCGGCCGCGGGGGTCACCACCACCGGAGCCTCGACCGCTGGAGTGGCGCTCTCCGCAGAGACCTCTGGGGCTGCCTCAGGCACAGGAGCCTGCTGCACAGGCTCCGCCTGCGCCTCAACAGCCATCCGCCGCACGTCTGCGATGATGGCAGCGACAGCGGCGTCGGATGCCTCCAGGGACTCTGGCTTTGGGACCTCGCCCGCCGCCGCTTCCACCTCGGGCTTCTCGACCGCTTGTGTCTCCATAGTCGCCTCCACAGTCGTCTCCGCTTCCGGAGCGGCTACTTCAGCAGAAGCAGGTTGGGACTGCTCCACTGCGGCCGCCACAGTAGCCGGTGCTGCCTCCACGACGGGAATCTGTTTGGGCGGCGCCTGAATCTTGAACACTTTGCTCCTCCTGTGGTGCGACGCGCGCTTTCGCCTGCTCTGTGTCTTCGTCGCTTCCGTAGTGCTTTTGCCGGTCTCGGCGACGGTGCTGGCAGTCGTGGCCTCAGCTGCAGCGGGAGCTGTGGTGTCGACAGCGGCAGCCTCCGGCGCTGCGGGCACAACATCCGGTGCGGCCGCGGCGGACTGCTCGGGGGCCGCGACGGCAGCAGGGACGGCTGGGACCGACTCCGTGGCGGCAACTTCCGCGGCGGCTGGGGGCTCCGCTGACGCCGGTACCGCGGAAGGGGTTGGTGGCTCGACGGGCTGCTCGATTTGGTTGGCTACGAGCTGCTCAGTCACGGCTGCCACGGCCTGAATGTTGGCCTCGTGCTCGCGCTTCTTCTTCTCCGCCCGCCTCTTCTGCCACATCTCCAGGCCGCTCATTTTTTGAGGAGCCGCCACGGGCTCCGCCGCAGCGACGGCGGCAACGGGCTTGGGGGCCTCCGGCGCCGAAACCTTCTCCGGGATAACGGCTGCTATGGGTGCGGCTGGAGCAGTAGCTGGGACCTGCGGCACCGCTGCTGCGGCACCTTTTGTAATGGCGTTGAGCGCTTCCATTTCGGCAGCAATCTCAGCCTCTGTGGCGGAAGCCTCGGCAGCGCTTGCAGCGGGAGCGGAAACAACCGGCTCCTGCGGCTTAAGCTCCGCGAAGAATTTACGGGCGTTGCCCTTGTTAAACTTGCTGATGACAGCACGCGGGGCCGTCGGCGTCGGACGGGGCTTCACGGCCTTGTCGTTTTCTATGGTCGTTGTCGTTGTTGTTGTATGCTTTTCTATGGGGGCCTCTGCCTTCTCTTCAGGGAGAGTCTCTGTCGTGTTCGCTGCGGGCGTCACTTCAGTCGGCGATGCCGCCACCGACTGCTTCTTCGTCTGCGTGGCCCGTTTCTTCCTGTGGCGGCGCTGCTGCTTCGGCGCCTCCTGGGTTTCTTGTGGCAAAGCAGCTGCCGGGGCCGGCTCCGTCGCTGCGGCTGTAGGGGGGACTGCTGTGGCGTCGGTCGTATTGGGCAACGCTTCCGTCTCCTTGGGGGCCTCGGGCGTTTGCGCGGCTGCGGCAGGTTCAGGCGCCGCTGTCTCCGCCGCGAGGGCGGCGGCACTCTCGGCAGCCGACGTCACTCCTGTGAAGAAGTGGCGTTTGCGACCGGAGTGGCCTGCGGGGCTGCCGGGGCGGCGTCCAGCAGCGACGTGGGGGTCTCTGCCGTAGGGGTGAACTGCGGCGGCTGCGCAAGGACGGGCTGGGCTGTGCTGTTGGCAACAGCGGCGGCGACAGCGGCGGCACCAGCAGCCGGCGGGGGCGGAGGGGACGAACGCACTAGATTGGGATTGAAACGCGCGGCACCCGGCATGTTGGAGCGCCGCGGCTTTATCCGGCGGGCAGTCTTGGGGGCCATTGAGTTGAATTCTCGGGTGGGAAAAAATCCTGATAATAATGCAGCCGGAAAGAAGAGTGAAGAGAAGAAGGAGAAGGAGAACGATATGGTCAACTGTTACACCAGGGATGCAAAGTACTACAACTGTTCCAAGAAATGGTTGAAAGCTTTGTTTTAGCAACTTCACTCAAATAATAATCAAGACAAACAGTCAACAGCGGGACAACAGAAGAAAAAGAATCAAATGATGCACAGTGGAACCACATAATATTTTCTTTCCTTCACCATAACACTTAGTTTTTCTTTTTTTTGATTTTTACGTTTGTTGATATTTTTCGTTTCAAGGAAAATGTTAAAAAGCGGATAGGTACTATGTTCGGCTGTCGAAATGTTGTTTCGAGTCCAAATTTGAAACAGAACTATTGATGGTGTACTTTCTCGTGTTTCTATTGGGTTTCATTTCTTTTTTTTTAAATATAGTTTTTTTTTCAATGCGTCATATAGGAAAATGTAGATACAGTGCCCTCGGGAGTTATATCATTTGATACGTATATACAACGACTAGCAGCTGAAATAGAAGCAGTCAAATACAAAGAGCAGAAGGATAGCGTATTGCGTAAAGCGGAGCAGAGAAACCAATCGAGTGTAAAGAGATATTTTAGATATGATAGAAAACCAAGTTGGAAGCGGGAGCTAAAAAAAAATATGGAAGGGGGGAGTGAAAGGGGGAAGGGGATCAGCGCCTGGGGGCCGACGGAGAACTGGCCGGGAGGCCTAAGTTTTAAAGAAGAGATTTGATGGTCAGATGGAAGCTAGGACACTCTGAGCCGAGAGAGAGGTCATAAATGGAAAGTAAGCGATGCGCTTTACGTCCTCGACTGCACAACTTCTGAATACTGTTGTTACTGTTGTCCTTCTCTCGTTATCACGAGCGGGCGCTTCCATCGCTCACAGACGCCAGTGTTCATTCTAATCATTCTGGGCCACAATGCACAATGAACCCGCCGCCACCGCCACCAACGGCGACCGGCGTAGGCGCTGCGTTGTACTCGCGGCGCGGCGCCTCGTACGCGACCGGCGAGCTGTAGACAGCCAGGTCGTTCCGGGAGCCGCCGGCGCTGCCACCGCTGCCGCTGCTGCTGGGGAGGCCCTGGGTGGCGGCGGCGGCCTTGATGCGGCGCGAGACCTCCGCCATGCGCTTCTGCTCGAGACCGTAGCCGGTGACGTCGGGGCTCTTGTCGGCGTAGCTGACTTGGATGTAGCGCTTGCGGCCGGGCTCGTCGTCCTGGGTGAAGCTGAAGATGTTGTGCAGCGCGGCAATCGCGGCGTCGGCCTCGTCGGTGGTCTCGTACCACACAAAGGCGGTCGGGATGCGCCGCTCCTCGTTGGGCGTCACAGTGGTGGAGTGGCGCACGACGTTGAGGTGCAGGACGCGGCCGTAGGAGCTGAAGACGGGGTAGAGGTCGTCCTCCGTGACGTAGGGCTCGAGCTGCCCCACAAATACACGGGCGCGCGAGTGTTCGAACGCGTACTTGGACGGCTTTGAGTTCATCATTGGGCTTGCCAGCGTTTGTGAACCTGGAAAAGAGATGGCTAAAAATAACTAAAATATAAATGAGCAGCTGGAAGCAGAATCACGGGTACGGCGGATGTCGCAAGCGAAGTACGCGTGGGTTGGGGTGCTGTCCAATGTGGATAGCGTGAGAAAAAGGAATAAAGCGGGAATAAGCAATTGGAAAAATAAAATCAATCAAGGTAACACATCAAATCGACTCCGTTGGTGAAGGTTGCATCATACCGGTTTGATTTGCTGAAGAGCTCCGATACCGCAAGAGACCTGAAGAGAATCAAGTGTCATTTCATCTTTTCCTCCTCGAATGAAGTCACAGGAACTCTATAAGCAGTAATCACATATCAGCACGTTACGTTACAAACACTTCTTGTCATGTGAAAAAACATAATGACCTCATATTTGTTTATTAGGAAGAGCTTTGAGCGCGTAAGCTAGCAGTAGTTTATGTGTGAATGATTCTGTGTTACTCGTCATTGAAGAAGTCAGCGGCCTCTTCATCCAGGGTGTCCGCTGGTGGCTGGGCAGGGAGCACCACACACGGGGCTGGTGGGACGGCAGACATCGACAGCGGGTTGGCAGTCATGACATTCTGTGAAATGGTAAAGCTAAATGCGTGGGAAAATCCTGGTGGAACCCTTGCCCTCTTCCTTGAGTTGGAAGTGTATATTATCGACGCGGGGGTCGTATTGGACCGTGTAAACAGATTCCGTCATTGCCATACTAAAAGTGTGTGCTATTCTCTGCCCCGAAAGCACATGAAAGGTTAACGGACTGTATACGTGTACGTTGTATATATTGGAGAACCTGAATGTAGGGAAGTTAAAGTGAAAGGAAAAGTGAGATGAGAATGTAATGGTGAGCTTGTACTTGATAAAAGCAATGCGCGTGTGTTTATTGTGGTAAAACAAACATTTTCATTAACGGGAATTCAAACACGATTTCAAAGACGAATTATCGCCGCTTCTAATCAATGAAGACAGTGGGAACGAGAATCCAGTCTGTCGCAGTGAAATAACTGCTGTGGTATTTTTTTTAGACCCTTTCCGTAACTAAAGTTGTTACAAACTGTCATCGAAACTTAGCGTCTGTTTTTAAATGAAACACATGCTGTCACATTACGTGTCTGAATCAGTATTAGGGGCAAAACATGCACATTAAAAACACTCTTCAAATCTACTTGATATCATGTGGATACAAGAGAAAACAGTGTCGTCTGAAACGTAGACTTTAATGGTAAAAATAAAAATAAATAAATAAAGGTACAGTTTGATGGTTATGGACTGAGATTTTCATTTTTAGTGATTTAGAAATCTCTGTCGTGTTGTTCTAGTGAAAACAAACAAGGGTGTAGTGAGAGAAAGAGAGGATGAGCAATACAGCGGTACAGAGGTGCCCAAATTGATCCTGATCGGGGACACCGAAAGAGGAATCATCGGGGAGGTGAAGAAGGCAACTTACATGACAATGCAGCATCCGCCCTTGTCCTTGTCTTTTTTATCTTCTTCCTTCTTGTCTTTCTTCTCATCCTTCTTCTCCGGCTTCTTTTCTTCCTTCTTCTCCTCTTCCTTCTTTGGCTCATCGGCATCCTTGACGCTCTCCGCGTCGTCGTTCTCCTTATTCTCTTCGTCCTTGTGGGATGCGTCGTCCTTCTGGCCCTCTTCGGCATCCTCGGCAGGCTTCTCTTCTTCACCCTCGGGCTTCTCCTGAGCCTCCTGCGCCGCCTCCTCTCCCTCAGGCTTGGCGTCAGCAGCGTCTTCCTCATCAGCGACATCGGCCGCGACGTCCACGTGCTGCTCCTCCGCGTCCTGCGCCGCCTCCTCGGCAGCCGCGCCTTGAGCGGCATCCGCGGCCGTCTCCGCCGGCTCCTCGCCCTCAGCCTTGGCGTCGGTCACGGCCTCTTCCTCGACGGCGTCGGCCGCGACCTCCTCGGACTTCTCCGCGGCGGCCTCCTCGGGGGCCTCGGCAGCAGGCTTCTCAGACTGCTCAGCCTGCTGATTCGCCGCGGCCTCACCCAAGTTCTCCTCGGTCTTGTTGCGCGAGCTCGACGAACGCTGGCGCGGCGGCTGCGCACCTCCGCGGGCATCGCCACGGCCACACGGGGCTTCCTCCGGGGCGGCGGCATCCTCCGGCGGCGGCCTGGGCACCTCCGGCGCGGGCTCTCCGCGCTCTTCCGCAAGCTGCTTCTTCGTGGGCGGCAGCTGGCGCGACTTGCGCTGCTTGTACTTCTCGCGGAGCTCCTCCGGCATAGAGACCACAACGCGGTTGACTGGAGAGCAGCCGACTTGCAGCTGGCGCCGGCGCGGCTTCCTCCTTGGGCGCTTCCTCAGCGGCGGCGGCTAGGAGCCTGATCGGCAGACCGGCTCGGCAGTCTCCTCTTGGGCTTCGCCTTCGGGACGAGGCTCCTCGGCTGCTTCCTGCAGCGGCGGCGGCGCTCTCTCGGCAGCAGCTTCGCCTTCAGCGGGCGCTTCCGCTTCATCTACCAGCAACCTTCTCCTCTGTGGCCTCCTCGGGAGCCTGTCTCGCCCTCCGCGGCGTCTTCGGCAGGAATTTCAGCCTCGGGATTCTCGCGGGCCGCCTCCTCAGCAGCGGCGTCAGCGGGAGCTTCCTCGGGAGCCTTCTCGTCTTCAGCAGGCGCTTCTGCAGCCTCTTCGGCAGGGTTCTCGGTTTCGGCATTCTCCGGGGCCGCTTCCTCGGCAGCGGCGTCAGCGGGAGCGTCCTCGGGGGCCGTTCTCGGCCTCCGCAGGCGCCTCGGCACTCTCTTCGACGGGCTTCTCAGCCTCGGCACTCTCGCCGGCGGCTTCGCCAGCAGCCACAGCCGCGACTGCGCCGGCGGCAGCAGCGCCTTCGGCGGCTTCCTCGGGAGCGGCGGCGGCACCCTCCTGTTCCGCTTCCTTGGGCTCCTCGGCGGCGGACTCAGCCGCTGCCTCGCCGCCACCAGGGACCTTGACAAGAATAGACCCGGCAGAGATGTCCTCGTACGCGAACCCCTTTTCCTTCACGTAGGCTTCCGTGGCGCCCTTCAGCTTCTGGGCACCGGGGGCGGAGTGGTGGCCGGCGCCGGGGATGACCTCGAAGTCCGTCACGGTGCCCGCGGGCTTGGCCTCCAGCTTCGCCACGCGCTCCTTCAGCATGTCCATCGCCTCCTCCTCGTGCAGGCCGTGCATGTCAAAGTAGTCGTCGCCCTTGCCCTTGTCCTCGTTGTTGTACTTGGCGATGGCCTTGGCCGCCTCCTTGTGCTTGACCTGCATCTGCTCGCCGGCAGCCTTGCCCTCGGCAACGAGCTTGTTGGCAGCCGTCGTGGTCGCCGGCGTTGCGCTTCGCCGTCGCCTCGTCGAACAGCTTGGAGCGCTTGTCGCCGAGGTCGTTGGCCTCCTTGCGCAGACGTGCAGCCCTCGGGGCCCTCGTAGTCGGGGTTCTCCTGGTTGGCGACGATCGCCTTGACCTCCTTCTCGGCCGCGGCCACCTTGGACTGTCGTCGTCGGCGGTGATCTTGACCTTCGGGCCGTCGTCGACAATCTCCAGCTTGGCGCCGGTCTTTTCCTGGATGCCCTTGAGGGTGCACGCCGCCCTTGCCGAGGACGTGGCCGACCTGGACCTTGGTGATGGGAATGAGAAGTTCAGGCATTTCTACGTGTGTATTTGTGTGTTTTGCAGATGCTATGAGTTCAACTGTGATACTGCTAAGTTTTTTTTTAGGGAAGAAGTGAAAGAGAAAGAGAGAGTATGAGAAGACAAGATGTGACAAATCTGATGTTTATTATGTTGCGTTAGCAATATTGAAGAGGAACTTTTACAGCTCAAGCATTGGAAATTCTGACGCAAACTATAATGTGTCGCCCAATAATTTTCCGGTAATATGCGCGCAAAGGGAACACCACACTTTCACATGCGAATACATTGAATCTTGTTTTCTCCTTACTTGAGTTTGAACAGCTCTGTATCTGGAGGGTGTGGGGGGGGTCACTCAAACGAAATTGACGGCGGCGATTTGCAGACACCGGCATGAAACACCCCTATTTGACTGGGGAACTAGAGAATCCCTACGTGGTAGCGTAGGAGGAAACACAAGTAAAATAGATTAATTAAACTGAGAGAAATAGAGACAAGGTAGATAGAAAACACATTTGAACTCGAAATTGCTATTGAAGAAACAAACAAAGGAAAATGATAACTGAATACTGAAAAATGACAAATTAGATACAGGTAGTGTCCAGTCTCTCGGAACACGGTTACATGACAATGCAGCACCCACCCTTATCCTTGTCCTTCTTCTCTTCCTTTTGGCTCTGCAGCTGGTCATCCTTCTTGCGTCGTCCTTCTTGTCGTCCTTCTTGGCGTCGTCCTTCTTCTCGTCCTTCTTGGCAGTCCTTCTTCGCATCGTCCTTCTTGTCGCCAGCCGGCTCGGTCGCCGCGGCACCAGCCTTGCCGGAGCCAGGGACCTTCACCAAGAAAGGATCCGGCAGATGACCTCCTCGTACTTCCACTTCTTCTCCTTGACAAACTTCTCGGTGGCACCCTTCAGCTTCTGGGCACCGGGGGCGGAGTGGTGGCCCGCGCCGGGGATCACCTCGAAGTCGGTGACGGTGCCGGCCGGCTTCGCCTCCAGCTTGGCGACGCGCTCCTTGAGCATGTCCATGGCCTCCTCCTCGTGCAGGCCGTGCATGTCGAAGTAGTCCTCGCCCTTGCCCTTGTCCTCGTTGTTGTACTTGGCGATGGCGCGGGCGGCCTCCTTGTGCTTGACCTGCATCTGCTCGCCGGCGGCCTTGCCCTCCGCCACCAGCTTGTTGGCGCCGTCGTGGTCGCCGGCGTTGCGCTTAGCCGTAGCCTCGTCGAAGAGCTTGGAGCGCTTGTCGCCGAGCTCGTTGGCCTCCTTGCGCAGCTTGGAGCCCTCGGGACCCTCGTAGTCGGGGTTCTCCTGGTTGGCCACAATCGCCTTGACCTCCTTCTCGGCCGCGTCCACCTTGGACTGTCGTCGTCGGCGGTGATCTTGACCTTCGGGCCGTCGTCGATAATTTCCAGCTTGGCGCCGGTCTTCTCCTGGATGCCCTTGAGGGTGGACGGCGCCCTTGCCGAGGACGTGGCCGACCTGGACCTTGGTGATGGGAATGAGAAGTTCCGGCATGGTGACAACTGTGAAAGAGAGTGAGTGTAGTTTTTTTTAAAAAACCTTTTTTCCTGTTTGGAGTAACAAAAAGAGAAAGGAGGTTGGGGAAGGGGGGGGGGGATAAGAAAGAGTTGAAAATGGCGGCTTCTCGCGGGTACCTTCATGGTTTCACGAAGTGAAGCTCATTTGTGTATTTGCGTATTTGGTTGTGGACCCATCAGACAGTTGATTCACTTTTCCAGTCTGCAGTTAGAAGTGTTAAAAAGAGTTAGATTTTCGGAAGAGAACAGAAAGCGCGAAGAATGCCAGAAAACGTAGAGAGCAAAATAATTTGAGATTCCGCATAGTCGGAGTACCGGCTAGGGAGAGAGAGAGAATTGAGGGAGGGGGGCAATAGAGAGAGAGAGAGTGTGTGTGTGTGTTGCAGACAAGATCTACGTCCGCACCACAGTCACAGTGATTCTGATGAAGAGTGAGTGGGGGGGAGAGGGAACGTCAACGCTTACCTCGTAAGAGATTGCATTTGATATCAAGCAGGGGGTACAGGAAGAAGAACGTGACAACAACAGTGACAGAAGAAAAACTGTGGCATTCGAGAAGACCTTGAGTACAGAAGCGGTGAATCTCGGTGTTAAAACCCGTAAAAGTCTCTATTCTTCCCCTCGTAGCCGTAATCGTCTTCCTGCGTCTCCGCGCCACCGCTGCTGTTGTCGACCTCGTCGACGTAGAAGTGCTCGCCAACGGTCTGCGCGTAGTCGTCTGCACGGTAGAGGTTGCTCTCACCGTAGTAGACCAGGACAACCATGAGTCTTCTGCGCTTGTTGAAGAGGAAGAAGTGGTGGGCGAAGACCTTCTCGTCTGCGTGTGGAGTACAGGCTGAGGAAGCTAGCTCGTAATACTCGCAGCCGCGCAACGCGTCCTCCACTTGTTCTTCGATTGCACCCCAAAAGCGCTGCGGTGTCGGCGCGCTCGCCTCTGGAAGCGCCGCCAGCGCCGCGTTGAACTGCTGACGAAACGTTGCCTCGTCGTGCGTGACAAAGTCGTTGTCTGTGAGAGGGGAGAAGTCGTAGCCTTCGCCGCCGTACATGCTGTTGAGCGCCGCGACGCAAAAGACGAGCCGCTCGTCAATCTCCTCCTGCGGCGCGGGAACGGCCTCCACGGCAGCTCCCAGAACGAGCGGTGGCGGCGCGTCAAAGGTGGACTGCGGGCGGCCGACGCCGAACGAAGACGGGGAGATGGGGGGTGTCTGCACGGCTGCTTGAAAGTTTGCGATGTTGGCTGCCAGGTCACGCTCCTCGCGCGTATGGCGGCAGGTGTACGCCTCAAGTCGCATAGTCACAATGCACCCCAGGGCCTCCACGTCGTGCAGCAGACCGTTGAGGGCATCGAAACTTTCCGTCGGGATGAACTTCATTGAGGTACGATAGAAATGTATATAGAAGTGCAAAGTAGTGTACGAACGACGTTTTGAGGGAAATGATTCGATGTAATAATTCTATGCGGGAGCCAAACGGTGCTCTATGGACTTATTGTATAATGAAATCTAGAAAGAAAAGGCTTATATGACTGTACGGTATTGTTTCTTTGCTTGTGTAGTGGTCTAAACAACTACAGGCACTGGACAAGTTCTATATGGTTGCGATCAATTGTGTGTGCAACTGCTGCTACAAATGAGAAGAAGTGATTTTCAACAAGAGGGAAGCTGTTGTTATCGACAACATTAAAAAGATATATATCCAAAATACGGAGGACACAATGAAGATACGAAGAAGAAGCAAGATCCTTCCGTGGAATGCGTAGCCTAGCACAGACCGTATCAAGCAAATGCACCAACACTTCCTACTGGCATGAATTTCATCTTTTCCAGCGTGGCAACCATTGAAAGTATTCGCTGCCTCACCAGCAACGCGGGGAGAGGTCCCTAAACATAACGACATTCTTTTTCTTTAGTGCTGTTAATAATTCTACAATCATAGCATTGAATTAGAAGAAGGAAAAAGGGGGGAAGGGGGGGATGAAGGTAGGCGCGGGTCACACTCCACAGACCCACGGAAGAGTGTGTCTCGGCTGAAACTCCACACGCAAACATCTATAATAATAATAATAGTAATCAAAAACAACACTCTATGAATGAAGTACAGTGAGCAGCCCTGTAGAATCTATAGAACGACAACAGCACAGAAGGGGAAGAAGGGAGAATCACACAACAACTTGCTTTCAGCTCGCAAGTGTGATATTAGTGATTACCAACAAAAAGAAAGTGGCAAGATTGGCAGGGACAGATCCCGGAGGTTGTCACTTCTTCGACCTCTTCTTGGCACCAGATTTGGGCTTCTTAGCCTGCTTCTTGTGCTGGATGACCATCCGCTTCCCTGCGGCACTAACGGCCTTCACCCTTGGCAGAGGAATTGTCTTTATTGACTTCCGCGCGGGCGTGGAGGCCTTTTTGGTAGACTTGTGGGCGCGACTTGCGGCCGCCTTCACAGCCTTTTTAGCTGACGCAACCTTTGACAGTGGCCTTCTTGGTCTTGTTGGCGGCCTTCGCCGCTTTGGTGTGCTTGACAGCACTTCTAATTTTCTTCGGTGATTTGTGGGTCGTCTTCGGGGCCGTCTGGGCCGTCTTCTGCTGTTTCGCCGTCTTTTTGCCCGTCTTCTTCTTGCTCGGCTTCACAGCATGGCCGGCGAGCCACTCCCCCTTGCTCTGCGTCGTCGTCGATCACGAGCCCGTCGTCGTCGTTGTCGTCTTTGCTATTGCTGCTCCCGGCAGCGGTGGTGCCCAGTGCTGCTGTCCGCACGCAGCTGACCGGAGCGACCACCGCGTGCCCTCGCAGCTCTTGGTGCGGGAGCGTCCAGGGTGCGAGGCTGCGGCCGGCGGGAGCGACGGCACGGCGCCGCTGCGCACCATGTCCGCCGTGCACTCGACGATTCCGGCGCAGAAGCTCTCGTAGCGCGCGCAGCCGTTGGCCATCTGTCGCAGCATCTCTTCGCGGAGCGTCGCGTTGTGCTGCGCTGCAGCCTCGTAGTAGCCCTTTTCCTTCTTGGAGAGGTTGCGGTAGTTCTTGTGCCACGCCAGCAGCATCATCTTACCAACGGCGTCACTCTGGTTCGCGCTATGCTGCTTCTGACGGCGTCGTTGCTCCTTTACGTAAACCTCCTGCGGGGTCGCTGGAAGTGCGGGCTGCGCCGGGGTCGACAACAGCGTCCAGGGGCTCTCCATGAAGCGGAAGAGCTCCCGCACCTGGTTGCCCTGCTGCTGCTCCAGCGACTGGCGCCGCTCGCTGGCCGCGCGATGCCGGCGTTGCAGTGCCTCGATCTCCGCATCGATGTGGTCCAGAAGGAAGTGAAACGCCTCGGCGGAGTTCTCCTCCTCCTTGCCAGACGGTGCAGCAGTGGCGGATGTGGCAACCCCACCGTTGGCTGCGGTCTCTGTACCCTCCGGCGCGGCAGCCGTGGCAGCGACAGGGTCTGGAGCCGCAACGAGTTCGTGAGAATCAGTGTAGTCGTCCAAGTCCTCATCGATATGATCAGCGTCGTTCTCTATTGCGGTTGTCGACGACCCCGGCTGATTTGGCGGTGGTACCAGAACGCGGATTCAGCTTGGTCATGGTGGGGCGCCGCGTCATCACACGCTTCTCCAGCAGTGAACCAAGACATTTGCGTAGCATTCGCCAGGAAAAAGTTCTATGCGTATGAATTAGGGCCAGGCCAACAACTGTGCGAGATGAAAATGTATCCGCGTGGTGTTCTTGTTTTACAACCTTTCCACTATAATTGTTTCACAGTACAGTAGTTTCTATTTTGAAAAATTACTCAGTATTATTCAGTATTAGAAAAATCAAATGTGCAGATTCGATGTCTTTATTTGAAATTGTTTTTCCCCTCGACGTTGTTGACTTTTGCTGCTCTATAAGTTATACTGGTAACTTTGTTTTTGTTGTTCTATACGAAGCTCAACTATTTGCGTGATTTTCCCCTTTGTGGTGAGCTTCTTGCCTAATTCAAATGCCTTTTGTCGATGAATATGATAAAACGAGATGAGGGGGGGGGGGGGGGAGAGAGAGAGAGAGAGAAGCGTAGATGAGGAGTGTGTTGTAGTACAGGGTAGTCTGCGGAGTGACTTTGTCTTTTTTTTTTTGGGGGGGGGGATCAACGACTCTGGGTTTGCCCACCGTATACTGTGGCACAGTCAAGGGCAATCGGTGTTTTCTGTAAAATCAGGAAGACGAACAAAATGGTGAAGAAATATTGGTGCAACAGTTTTTTGTTTCAAGTACAAAAATAGTAATCGTTGAATTGAAAAGCAAAAGTTGAGTACCGAGTGCGGAGGAGTCGATAGAATAGATGCGATGCAAAGAGACGACCGGCAGCTAGTAGTATGCTGCACTCGCATTATTACTTGCTGAGTGAGGTGTATCCATTGTCCTCGCCCATGGCCTGTCGCGACTCGGTGGAACCGGGCACAAACACACGGGTGACGTCCACTTCACCGCGCATGAGCTGCGTGTTGCGTTGGACCTGAGTGAGGTGCTTCTCGATGCGCATCACGCGGTGGGCAAGATACGCCGCGACGGCCACCATGCAAAACGACACCGCCCAGGAGCCGATGCAGAGTGCGACAACGCCCATGATGAACATAAAGTCGATGCGCACCCACATCATTGCCAGCCAATCCGACTTGGTCACGTCGCTCAGCGACTGGCTGCTGACTACGCGCGCACCGTACAGCGCAGTTACAGCCAATCCAATGATAACGAAGAGACCAGCCAGCAGGCCGTGCATACTAAATGTTGACCAGCCCATCGCCCACGGAAGCAGCAGACGCAGCAGTGTCAGCACCGGCGCAGCCACGCCGCACACCACCACGGTCGTGTGCAGCGGGTTCACGGTGGGATTGGCCGCGGCACTGGCAGGCACGGCGTCCAGGTTGTCGTACGGCCCCGCACCATCACCCACAGTCCCGTGCCCGCGCTGGTGCTGGTACATGTCCACTGCTGTGGTGGCGAGCGACTCGAGGACGGCTGCTGTGTCCAAGTCCGGCGACTCGCGCGGCGCACAGTCCTCCAGCTCGGGGTGCGCGGCTTTGAGCCGGTTCAGCAGCTTGGTGGAGAAGAAGTCGCACACAAAGAACACGAGGAGCACAAGGTTCCCGAGCGTCTGAGCGGCAACCATTGCGTCTCTGTCTGTTTAACTATTTACGCGAGTTGTTATATTTGTTGGTGTTTTTTTCCCCTCGATGTAACACGCACTGCGTGGGAAAACAGATATATGTATGAAATAGTTTAAAGAGGCGATTCTCAAACTACGAATCGAATAGAGTACCAATATCTTCTGTCAGGGTCATCCGAATAGGAGAAGTAGTAAGACTAACAACTGGAAACAGTAGATTGACAGGGATGGGATGTGTGTGGAGAGAGAGAGATGGAGAGAGAGGGCGGTGTAAGTAAATAGACCGGACGTTTCGTCAGGGTACAAGATGTAAATGGGAACACTACGTGAATGAACGCGGACACGCAGAAGAGGGCAACTCGCAAAGCACAGTCACACGTGCAAAAAAAATAAAAAACTATCCGAGACAAGTGACACATCAAAGTAGCTCTGACATAAGAGAATATCTTTAGCTTCAAAGGGCGCAGTGGCAAATGAATGAATTCGCCGAAGTGGGAAAACAAGACTGGATGTGCGTGACAGTACCAAAGGCACTAGCTCAAGGCTACTTCGGCCTTCAGCTTCTCAAAAGCCACCTTCAATTTCTCGGCGTCTGCCTTTGGGATGTTCTTGGCGACGACGCCGGGAGCCTTCTCCACGGCAGCCTTGGCGTCAGCAATGGAAAGGTTGCACACGCCACGCAGCTCCTTGATGAGCTTCACCTTGTTCTCTGCCGGGTAGGCCTTGATCGACACGTCGAATGTGAGTTTCTCCACCACCTTCTTGCCGCCTGGCGCGGCTGCCGCTTCTCCGCTACCCGGAGCCGAATCCTGCTGCTGCTGCGTGGCGCTGGCGGCGGGCGCTGCCGCGGCAACACCAACAGTGCCTCCGCCCCCCATGCCCTGCAGCAGTGCGTCCTCGAGGCCGGCGGCGGGACCCATCATTTGTGCGAGCGCGGCGCGCTGGAAGGCGGTCAAGTCTTGCAGGCTCATGCCCACAATTCCGTCCGCGAGACGGTCGAGCTCGGTGGCACTGTCGCGCAGCGGCAACACACACATGCCGCGCGGCACGCGCGTGCTCGCCATCCCCTGCAACACGTTACGGCGGCTCACCTGTGCCACAGAGGTAGAGATGAACTGTCGTTGAAGGCGCCGCATTGACTAAAAATAGTTCACTACTATCGCTGTTTGTGGGTGTCATTGTTTTTTTTTTTTTAGATGAGGAAAAAGCGAGGAGAGGATTTGGACCATGGAGCTGTAGTACTCACAAAGAAATTATCAAGAATATAATGAATACAATTTTTTGTATCCAAAGTGGTACACGTGTAACCGCTTACGTTACTTGCGGTTGTGACTGATTACATATGCAGAACCAAGTATGAAGGTACTTTAGCTTCCCTTTCAAGCATGTGCATAAGAAGGGAGGGAGAAGAATGTACACTCTTTCCCCATGTATATATATATTCAAGTGTGTAACTGCATTAGTTTTTTTTCCCCATCGAGGAGCGTCTGCTTGTGTAAAATCTATAGAATGAACAGTTGTCTTTGTATTGTTCTGCTGCTCTATGAATTCATTTTCTCATGTATCGCACCCCCAGCAATACGTG
>JBAMBP010002071.1:0-61967 GCA_037044515.1 Phortica magna | reverse complement strand
CGTGGAGGGAAAGAACGTACAATTATGCATGCACACACACACACACACACATGCACATGCACATAATATTACAAGCATACATTCATATATATATGTAAAGTATATTCAGTATACTAAAGAGTCAATAGCAACAACAACAACAACAACAACAACAACAATGATGATGACAGGCACACACGAGGCAACAGTTTTCTAGCTGATTGAGTAAACTTTTGCAAAATTGTATTGATAAAATAGAACAAAATAAGAAAAACGAAAACGGAAAACCGGGAAAACCGGGAAAACAAGAACAAAAAGCATGTCCTAATTCGATGCTGCCAAACAAAATTGACAAAATAAAGTCGACATTTTGAGACTCAAATGTGTGCAACGCAAAAAAAAAAAAAAAAAAAAATTGAACTCATGTTTGTATATGTTCAAATACAAGTGCATATGTATGTATATACGTATCTGCAATTCGGTGCATTAAGCATACATACAGATTCAGCTCAGATTTTTTTTTTTTGTTATTATTTTAAAACCACTTCCTGAGAATGTTGGCAAAGTAAGCGTTTAAAATTATGATAATAATCGAAAGAGAGCCTCTCAATTGTTTAAGCTTAGCAATTTATATATGTTTCATCCGAGCTTTTTTAACTCACAACCGTTGCAACAATAATTTTCCCAATCATCAATTCACTGATAAGGATGCAAAGCAAGAAAAAAAAAAAAAAAAAATGTTGAATTTCGAAATGTGTTTTGATTTTTTGCGTATTTTATTTGTTTTTTTTTTTTTTTTTTTATGCCGTGTTGGCTCGAAAGATGGCGTTAATAATGTAGCGCAAGCACATTCGCATTATGACCAAACTGCCGCTTTCTCTACAGATGTCGCTAATTAAGATAACCATCGTATTCAACATAGAGGGCGCGCAAACTTTCTCAAACGTAGGTGACGCTAGTAACAATCGTGGCCGTGCTAATTCATAAATACTGGCTAGCCAAGACACACACCTGATAGACGATCGCTTTTCGATTTAAATTTTTCTGAATTATTGTGAAGCCGCAGATGTATGTGTTATGTGATTGCTTGTAACATACGTCAACACATTTGTGGGGAGGGCGTGCAATATTTGGAATTTTATTTAATATCTTTTGTAATGACATACATATATACGTTTATATTGAGTTACTTTGACAAAAAAAAAAAAAACACTCATATATTTATATATATATATATACTAATTGCTACGAACTAGAGACTCGGAAGTACTTAGAACTACAAATTAAGACTAGTGACATGTATTTGATGGTCTTAACGATGCATGTTGATATGTGTACCTTGGTATGAAGAGCGCTAATTCCAACAACAGCAAATAACTTCCTGTATTTACCTGTTGAATGCGTGCTTTTTGTTAAGTTAAATAAATATAAATAGTAGCTTGCTTGAGGGATCAATTCAGGCGCGAAATTGCTGATTGATAGGAAACAAATGGACAGTTTAATTGTCAAGGCCACCAGGGGGCCGACGGAGCAAACGGCGTACAAGATATTCAGTTACCCACATAAGCAATGCAATGCCGGTTAATGCATTGATAAGATGTATGGTCACCCTGTACTTGTAAATGTCGGTGACAATGCCTGGAAATGATAAGAAACAAGTTAAATGAAGTCAATATTAAAATAAATGCGCATAACTCACCCAACACGGGACCAAAGACAAAGGAGAATATAGCGCTGCAAATCAACTGCAAACCGGAGGCGGCTGGCAAACGCTTCAATGGCACATAGCTGGGTAGAATCAATGGCGAGAATATGGTGCGAAAGGCTTTGCCAATGCCAATAAATACAAAGGAAACCAATATGATCTCATAGGAGCTCGTTATGGTTACCACAAAGCGTCCAATAGATATTAAAATTATGCCAGCGGCGAAGAGTACACGATTGCCCAGTTTGACCTTCTCAAGCGCAAGTGGCGCGATAAAACGCACAATAATATCGAAGCTACCGAGCAGCGACATAGCTGTGGAAATTTGACTGTCCTTATAGCCGAAGCTGTTGAGAATCATTGGTGTCAACACGGAGAAATTCATTTCGCCAAACATCATGATGGACATGCCCATAACAAGATTGACGAATGTGAAATCACGCAGCAAATTCAAATCGAAAAACTTGACCACTTTCTGACACAAAGTCATCTTACTCCTAGCCTCGTCGTCGGCCGCTACAGCTGCAGCGAGTGCAGCTTTCTCGACGCTCCGCACCTCAGCCGATTGCTGCAACAAGGCTTTTTCCTCGGCGCACGTGCAATGCTGCTCATCGAGGCCGCTTGCCTTCGAGTAAACGCTCATTTTGCTTGCATAACGTTCGTAGTCCTCACGTTCGCGATTGAAGTAGTTCGGCTTGTAGAGATGCGAGCCAACCTCATTGCCGTTCTCACCCAACTCCGCATAGAGATTCTCGCGGCTGCGCAGCGCTTGCTGCTGCGGCTGCTTGCGGTAACGCGTGCCCTTCTCGGATGCGAGCGACAACTTCGAGCCATACCAGCCATCATTGGCACGTGCCATCATAGGCGTGCCCGGCTCTATGATCTCGTAGCCAGGACACTCGGGATCATCGTTGTTGAATAGATACTGCGATGAGAATATGCGGCGCTTGTTCTTCATATACTGACAATATTTGCACTCATAGGCACTGGGCGAATGAGTGGCGCTGCTCGAATTAATCGTATTGCCATTGGTCTCCTGCTCCAGCAACGAATTCGTGCCGCCACCATCATTGCCATGCGCAACGACGGCGCTGTTCTTGTTCGGCTTGGGCGAATGCCACAACACCGGCTGCAGTGTCATTGCGCAAACGACGGCGTTCAATGCGACGCCAACAAAGATCAAGATTGAGCCTTGCATGCCGTAGTATTCCAAGAGGAATGTTACGACATGCGGAAAGATGATCGGTCCCAGGCCCGTTATGGTCCAGGTGAAGCCCGTGGCACGTCTGCGATACTGCTTGAAGTATGTATTCACAGCTAACGATACAGCAGCCATGCAACAGCCCAAGCCAACGCCATAGAAGCATGAGAATACCACTATGAACTGCAAAAACGTCTCACAGAAGGCCGAGCACAACATGCCGATCACGCAGAGCAAGCTGCCCGAGAGCGCTACCTGCCGAAAAGTGAAGCGACGAAACATGGCGCCGTTGACAATGCCTGAAAACATCCAAGAGACACATGTAGCATTTTAATTATCTCGAACTCTGACGATTTCTGATGTTCGCTGCCGTTTACATACCGACAAGTTGCGAAGTCGCCATCAACACATTCACGATGGTTGTCATCTCTTGGCCGTCAAATCCGAGTGACTTCATTCGCTCACGGTAAGCAGACCGTATTGTTGCAGCGGTGGAAATAAGCAGAACTGTTGACAATTAAATTCGATTAAATTCAGTTGAGAATTTTAATAGACTTAAAAAACAAAAAAAAAAAACTTGTCTTTGGACGAACTCTTGATCGCATAATCTAATACCCGAACACTTGTTTCTTTTTATTATTTGATGAATCATATTCTGATAAGCCAATCTTAAAAAGCAACTGTATGAAATTGCGGCTTTGCTGAAGGTTTGATACTTTTCGATTCCCTCTCAGTTCTTTTTATAGATCGTATGTTCTTTGAATGTGCTCAACGTTCCGCCATTGACTAAGCGTACTTTTTCATCCAGTTGGAACAGACATTAACTTATTGACGAATTCAACTTACATTGCTAAAGCCCGCCGCTAGGCAAACAACCCAGCCCCAACCGCCATCGGGTGCTACGAAGTCCGGTCCCAAGTCGGATTTATCACGTCGTTTGCGCTTCTTTGGCTTTGTTGTCTCCTTATAAACAATTATATGATTCTTATCCGCAAGCTTGGCCTTCTCCATTCTTGTACTGTAGGATTTTTTCCCTATTGTACTTTATGGTTGTGTTGTTTTTACGATTCGACTGAGCTGACGGCACCTAAAAATATAAAAGCAAAATAAATAAGATAATAAGTAAAATACATTCGAGCTTTTATTATAATACTTTGTTATTATTATTGAACCGATGTGGCTGAGAGACTTGTGACCGGCACACGTTGATAATAATAATAATAAGCAGCAGAACTGGTCTCGCTGACAGCTGCGATCGAACTGAATCTGATCGCAAATTGTCATTTCGGCGAACTCTGCGAATTTGTTTAATCATCTTTTATGTTTCTTATTGGCTTTTGTCATGTCATGGCCAGAAGTTGCGTTCCCTGCCTCAAAGTGCAAAAGCGATGCTCTTCAATTTGAGTGTTGAGATAATAAAAAAAAAAAAACGAAGAAATGCGCTTGAAGAGCTTCATAGAGCTTCATAGAGGTAAAGACGAAACTTGTTCTGTAATCTAAGCAGTCTAGTGCGGGGCGTGGCACTCGCCAGCACAATACTAGATAATGGGCTAATTTCTAATTGGTATTTAGTGTTTACGTGACGATGACGATAATGACGATAATGACGATAATGATGATAACGATGATAATGACGTTGATAATAATGGTGATAATGATGACAAGCAAGCTGTTTCCTTTGATGATGAAATATATTCAAGTATTCATAAAGAGACAAGCGGTTTGCTCTGTTTACCAAAAGGAACAATCGATATGAATAAAATCGAAATGACTTAAGTCAAAAAAAAAAAAAAAGAAAAAAACAACAACTAATCATGATTGACGCGAAATTTCTGCGACGACAACATTTTTACGTTTATGTATGCAAAGCACACTAAGCTGAATGCCGTGCCGAGAAGCGAGCTGCGCAGCCATGATGAAGCAGTATCTGGGCGGCGGGCAGGCGGAAAGGCGGCGCTGCCAGGCTGATAAGAAAGGAGTGGTTTAATTGCGGCAGGCTGAGCACCAGACGCACCAGACATGCACGTATAAATGGAGCATATTGTTGGCCAAAGTGCGGGCGGGCGGCGGCGGGAGAGAACGAGCACTAAATGCATACACGATCGATTGTTCGATCTTCAGTTGATAGGCTCGTTCACAATAGTGATGCAACGATACTGATTAAGTCGCGTGTTTGTTCGTGTTTGTTTGCTCTAGGAAAAGTTTTCTGCAGAAATGCTGTGCAACAATGGGCCATCAAAGTGGATCGATTAGCTTGTCTTTTGTTTAAGCCAAGCTTGCTGCAGTGCAACAACATCGACTGTTAGTAATATTTGTACAAGTATCGGTGCCACGGTGCCACACATACTGCGACTTAGTTCATCGCCAGCTACTAGCCAATGGCTGCGATTGCGGGTGTGGCATTTGCGGTCGCTGCACAACATGCAAGCAAAGCAAATGTCTATAAAGATCCTTTGAAAATAGACTGGTGATTGGATCACACGTCTGGTAAGAGTATCCGCTGCATGAAAAAAGTGCCAGCCAGACAGACAGCCAGACAGCGAGACACATGGGCTTGGAAGGCAATCGGACAGCAGGAAGGCAATCAGTTGTTGGCCGGGCAGAGGGGCGGGCTATCGACACCCTGACAGTTTGGCACATTAAGTGCAACCATTCGCACACTCGGCGCAATGCCACAGCAACAGCAACAGCAGACCAGACATGTCAGATCAATGCAGACTGTCTGCTGTCTCCAGTCGGCAGTCGGCAGTCGCAATTGCTGCGATGTTGGAGCGCCGCGCCGCGCCGCGCATTGCGTTTTGTCGCTGAACTTTATCGAAGCGTGCCATAAATTGCGGCTTTTTATTTTGGTTTTATTTCGCATGCAACGTTTAAACATATGCTAATGAAACTGGCTGACAACATGACGTGACACGACTAAGACATGCCAGCCAAACTGCAAGTAATGAAAAATCACACAAATTCAAAATAAAACATTTCAAAGTACACAAAAATAACAAAGAAGGCATTTTAAATATCAATTTCGCATTTATCGGAACCTGACTTCCAGTTTATAAGGCAGAGAACTCATGCGTGGCCAGCTCGTCATCAAGGGGCCGCCAAGATCGCCTTCTTGCATAGGTCAAACCATTGCAAGTACCGAAGGAGTGCTGCGTGTACCAGCCCCCTAGCTACGCCCTTGTCTCTGATAAAACTCTACTCTACTCTACCAGCATGCCGGCCTCCCGAGCGCTGAGCAACGAAATCGACTGATCTCATCGCATAAATTGAGCACTTCGTTACACACTTCGTGATCATTTGTTGTTTCTTTAATTGAGCCACAACGCCAACAACAACAACACACGGCCTTAAAAGCAAGCTCATCGATCAACCGGCTATGCTCACTAAGAGCAACAGCCACAAAACTCATGACGCTAAGAATTAGCATAATACATTAGTAATTAACTAAAATGCCAAACCGTGTTAAACAAAAAGAGTTAAACAAAAAAAAAGTCACTTTCGGCTTCGTCGAATTTCAGTGACTTTTTTAAATATTATTATAGATTTTTCTCTTATAGAAAGTAAGCGAATACAATGACAGAACTAATATACTTCGGCTAAAAATATGAAATCACATTTGGGAGCGAGAATTGTTAATGGTTTGGGTTTTTTTTTTCGCAAGTCAGCATGACTGGCCAGAAAATTGATAGAAAAACACACACACACACCGGAAATATAAACTTCAAAAGCATGTAAAGTGATTTGTTGTTGTTGTTGTTGTTGTTTGTTAAGGTTATTAATTTCACAATAAATGAAATAATTAAAGTATCTAACAAGACAGCAAAAGTATATAAATATATTAAATTAGTTAAACAATTAAATAATAATAATAAGCAATAAGCCAAAAAGAAGAGTAAAAAAAATAAAAAAAAAAACATTTGAAAACATTTGTTGTTAGTGTTTTGATAATTAATATTTATACAACGTGTTTGTTGCTACTTGTTTTTAGTAATTACAAAGATACCAAAAGTTAGTAAGACAAACATGCGTGCCGCGCTCAGACACAGCACACGCACAGGGCAGAGAGAGGAGCAAACATGCACAGATACTTTTCATGACACGTCTGCGGATAAAAAAAAAAAAAAAAAGCGACGCCGTCAAAGGCGACAATAACAACGACGACGACGACGGCGACGTCGATGATGATAGCACGATAAACGCCGCGTTTGTTTGTCTGTCACACCGTGCGTTCATCTGCCCGTCAGTCTGTCTGTCCGTCTATATGTCCATCCATCAGCGCAGATGAACATTTGAAAAGCATTTCATTTGAAACAATTCTGAAATAGCTGGCAACTCGTTATTGATGAGCGCAGCAGCGCCGGCACACGTTTGAATGTATGTGTGTGTGTGAGTGAATGAATGAGAAAGAGTTTTTTTGTTTTTTTTTTTTAAATATCTAACAAGTTAAAAAACAAAAATACACTTGTTTTATTGAAGTTCGCATATTTGTCTACTTAAACGCTACAAGCGTCGTCGATACTCATGTGTGTGTGTGTGTGTGTGTGTGTGTGCATGTTGAACCACGATGTTTCTTATCGCGCACCGTACACGGACTATAAATGCACGCAAGATGTTCTTGTTGTTGTTTTTGATATTCTCTGTTCATGTCGAACATATATCCATCTATCTATGAGATACAAAAACACAGTGGCCATGGCAGTGGCAGTGGCTGCGACGTTGTTGGCCGCATCTTGTGTGCCAGCGAGCTGAGCTGAAGGTGTTTATGTGTGTAACGAGCGAAATAAACTTCAGTCTTAGAAGTAAATTTGACATTGATTATGAAAGTTTCAAGAATATGAAATTTTCTTTTTTTTTTATGTAAACAATTTATTTTTAAACAGACTTGAGTTCCATTAACCAACTTGCATGCTAACACAAATGCATGTGTGTGTGTGTGTGATCATGTCAGCTATTAGTCATCGAAGCATCGCCCAGTTAGTGTGGCATTCAACACACACGCCACGCCAGGCCACGCCAAGCCGCGCTTGTTCGGTTCAGCTCAGCTCAGTCATTCAATTAAAACAATGAGCCGTGTCAGAAGCGCTTTTGTTTTTGCTGTTGTGTTATTCGTTGTTGCTTTTATTATTGCCATACGTTGATTATTTTATTCATAAACACACACATTTTTTTTAGAATTTTTTTTTCCTTTTTTTTTTGCTTTTATTTCATCTCAATTCGATTGCTTTTAATTGTGTGGCAGTTTATTTTTATTTTCACAAAAGTCAATTTAATTGTGCCAATGCAAGTTTATTATTAAATGCTATCAATACAGTCCGGTCACACCAAAGTGGCGCTGGAGCAGAATAGCGAGACAGAGAGAGAGAGAGAGAGAGACGAAATTATGATGTTAGAATTGTTCGGATCGTTTAGTGTTGTTAAAACGCTTGGAAAAACACAAATTGATTTATTTCAAGATTTTATACAGATCGATAGCAATTATTGGCATCTAGCGCGAAAATAATAGAGCGTAGATACTTCAATGTGCTGTGCTGTGCTGTTTAGTTCCTATATGTATGATAATTATCTAGTACACTTTATAGCTTCCGGATTTTTCTAACTCAAACTGAATTCATACGAATTTGATTTTATTGATGTTTTCAAAATAGATCGAAATTCAACAAAAAAAAAATACTAAATTGCCTAAATTTGGTTATTGTTAATATACATATATATATTTAAATTTTATTTAGAGTTTTAGAACTTTATTCGTCGTATGTTAGGTTATAAATGAACTGAGCATGCTAAAATTCATACTCTTAAGTCTGACTAACATAAATGCAAATCATTGCTTGCCGTTTCTGTTTTTGGATGTTAGAATGCTTTATGTTTGGTGCGAGAAAGCAACTTTTAAGAGAGTGCTACTCGGAAAGTAGAAGAGTGCGTGCTACGCACATAAGAAGAGTGTTGATAAGCGATTGCTTACAAATGCAAATAATCAACGGGTTGTTTTGATTGCGTGGGGAGGCGCAATGACGTTAGTTTGGACCTGCGACATTACTAATTATTACTAATCAAGTGTTTTTATTAGAAAGCGGTATGATCAGAGCGTGGCTTAATCATGGCCAAATCGACCAGTGTCTTAGGCAATGGGGGCTGAGAGTCAACTCTGGGTGTAATTAGCTTTTAGACTTTGTTGCTGCCGGATAATTGAAATTAAACAAAAAATACTAAATTGTTTAAATTTGGTTAAAGTGAATACACATATGTGAGTATATGTGAGTATATTTTAAACAAAAAGCAAAGAAAACATGACAGTCATGGCTCGATAACTCTAAATTGATATTTACACGCTTGGGGGCACTTCAGGTCCCGACGGCTGGGCAAATTGGCTGAATTAAATCAAACTAGACGAGGAAGCGGCACACCAGCCAGAGAGACACAGAGAGAGAGAGCGACAGGGAGTGGGAGAGGGAGAGAGCAGGCGAGATGTGTTGCGTTGAGTGCAGATGCGGTCAGACAAGGCCAGCCTAACAGGTGACTGCAATTTTGCTAGCGACTGCGACTGCGACTTTGACAGCGACTTCGACAACAACAATGAGTCAACAGAACAGAGCAGAGCAGCGCTGAATATGCATAGTGAACTTTGCATGACGGAAATCATATTAATTACATGCATTTACCGCAAGTGCCAATCGAAGCTCAAACTGCATGTATACAAATTAAGCTGAAATATTGTCAAAGTTGTTCGGTTTCCAATTTCTTTGTCTTTTCTACAAAGTGTTGAGAAATTTTATGTTTAAAGATTAGAAAAAAAAAAAAAAGCGCACAAATCAATTTTATTTGACAGCATTTGCGTGAATGCAACACAAATTGTCGGATTTTGTGTGCCACACACACACACATGCACATGCACAGAAAATGAATGCAAGCCGCAAAATAAAATAATCCCACAAGTTGACATTCTCACATGTGTTGGAAATCTCTTTCTCATGTCACTCGAAGCATGCCTTTTTTAATTTCCTTTTTGTTTTCATTTATTTATATTTATATTTTTTTTTAGTCTGATGCAACGACATTTTCACTTTGCTGAAACCGCAAAGAAACACGTAAGTCGGACAGCACGTCTGGGCTTGTGCGGCAGCCAGTGAGCAGACAATCCTCGTCAGCCAAATCAGCATCACTCTCGGCCGCAGCCGCAGCCTCACTGTCACCCTCATGCTCATGACGGGCGACGGGCAACGGGCGACGGCCCTTGAAATACGAAGCCGGCCACTTGAGTTGCCTGCACTGTCACTTTTTTGTCAAAATTCTTTTTTTAATTAGAAAACGTTTCCATTCTAAACAAGCACTTTCAATTATTATAACGCATACTTATATGTCATTTGTTTTTTTTTTCATTTTATTTATTCTTTTGACTTTTCGAGCTAACTTGAGGCCGAACATACTTCGCTCTGAAGCCTTCTACCGACAACGTAAACAAAAACTGAAGTCGCGCATGAGCAACGACGACTTTGAAATATTTTTAGGGTTTTTCTGTTTTTCTGTTTTTTTTTGGTTCTAGTATTTCTTCATTGGAAGTTGGGATTTCGGTGCATGTCATATGTGTGTGTGTGTACGTCTCTTCAGCAAATGCCGTTTATGACGTCACACACTCGTATCGTCGTATCGCTTCCTGCACAATTTATTACTGATTAACGTTTATTTCGATTGTTACATAATAACCAATTTCGGCAACATTTCATGCAATGCCTGTTTATCTCTATCGTTGTCGTTGTCGTCAATTGTGATTGTTTTTATATTGGCAAGAGATAATTAAACAAAAATTACTAAAAGGAAATACAGACACCTAGATTCCTCAGGCCTCACAGACATGAAACCAATCAGCCCCAAATGTGTTACCCCATGCCTGTATGTTGGGTGCTTGTAAACGGATCACGTAGTTTGGGTAGCTTCCCTAAGTTAGAGATCTTTTTTTGTGCCTCTTTTTTATAATAATTTTCTCAAAGCCGAAACTTCAATCCCAAAATCTACTCTTTGTACTTTGTTGATTTTGAATTTCGCTCGAAGTTTTATGCACTCGAAGTTGCAAAATGATTCATTTACCGGTTCGCTACTCAACCTTGACATTGAATCTTTCTATTTGTGTACTCTACGCGTAATTTGTATGACTATGAGGAACATGGCTTTACTGTTAGTATTGGCAAGATCATTTTGAGCTGGTGGCAACCCTTGAAGATTCCTGGGCCAGCTTGAGTTTCAACGCATTTCGATCGACGGAGCGAAACCCAATGACTTGCGAATGCACAAAGCCGCAAAATGTGATAAAACCACTAATCAAACGGCATATCTGAAAAAACAATGCACACACACACACAATTGCAACGTCAATAAGCGTGCTTATCATATATGTAAGTGGAAAAATAGTGTAAGTTTATTGGAACAAAAAAAAAAAAAAATGGAAATAAAATCATGTAAATGTAAAACCGCAAGTGAAAAAAGTAAGAAAATGTATTTATTGAAGTGTTTGCAACAAACAACAACGCGAGTCAAGTTGAGTGAGGGGCGTGGGGTTCATTGCGCGGTGCACACGCCGCCGCCTTGGCGTTGTCGCAGAGGCACTAATCAACTTAATGAAATGCTCACTTTTGCAGCAACTTAATTAATGTTGCTTTGAAGACTGTCAGCAGACAAATTGTAAGCAGATTCTTGAATCGAAATCGAATAAAAGTTAAGAACTTTAAAACAAACACACACGTACGGTACTTTGCAATGCCCTTCAAGCTCAATTTGGCCAAATCGTTTACGTGTGAAGCGTTCATGTCATTCTAAGTAACCAAAGGCTGATCAGTCTTATCAACTGGTGATTGCAGCAAGCCAACCTAACTTGGAGAAGGCTCATCAAAGCAGTTGTCTGAGCAGCCTTGATCTTGAACTTATGGCTAAGCGTGAGCCAAGCCAGTTGCCGTTCTAGGCCACTTATGCAACATACTACAAACCTCTGCACAAAGCTAATATACTCTTTGACAACTGCTAATTAACGTTGCCAATGCCAAAGACGAACTTATAAAACTTCACATAATTAAAACGTGTTTCTAACAAAACCGTATTACTCAAAATGTATATTATTTGTTCAGTTTTTTGCAAAAATAATAAAATAAGAGAAAAACAATAAAATAATTTGTACTCACTATTTTCAACTCTACTTAAATACACCTTTTCAATATCACAGTTATAAATTATCTTTCATAAATTATATTTACTTGTATTCAAATCATTTATTAACACAGCAAATGATAAGTTAAAAAAAACACACACACACAAAAAAAAAAAAAATAGGTAAACATAAAAAAATAGAATTTCATGCAGCACAGTAAAAAAAATTAAAAAAAAACAAAAAACAAACTGAGTCTTTGAACAGAATTAACTTTATAATGAAAACAGAACTTTTTATAAATATGTTGTTACTTGAATCAGTTGACGCGCTTTTGCTTTGCTGCCAATGTCAACGCTAAACTTCGTCTTATCACTTTTCGCAAGTCGCTGAAGTTACTTGCAGAACGATCGAGATTTTAAATTACTTTTACACTTGGCTGTTTTTTTTTGTTTTTGTTTTTGTGTTCTTTAACGTCGAAGGCAAACGCAACAAATGAACGCGTCAGAATACCTTTTTCGAATGACGCTGGTAATACTTTCAAGTGGACGACACAGCGTCGTTGTTAACAGTTACGCATTCAGTTATCGAATGTTCGGCGCACTCAACAGTTGCTCTGCTTTATAGAGTGGCTGCTGCCGCTGCTGCTGCTGTGCGAGTTGCGAGTGGGAGTGCTGGTGTGCTTGTGTGTTGAGAAGAGCGTACGAGTGTGGAAGAATGAGCGCGAGTGTGGAGTGGAGTCGAGTCGAGTGGCTGCAGTAGTCCTCTCTCTAACTACTGCCGTGGCTGCTTTGGCATAATCTTTAGATTTTGTTGTTGTTGTTTTTGTTGTCGTTGTTGATGTGTATCGCTGTTGTTGTTGTTGTTGTTGGTGTTGTCGTCGTTGTTGTTGTTTTTAAGCTGGTGCATTCATTATTAAGCAACTACAACGTCAATGCCAAGCCATCAAGCTCGCTGACAGACCGGTACACACAGGACAGCAGTAAAGTTGGGCGGCAATACCGTTACCTAAATGGCTGCCGATGATGCACTGGTTTAAATATAAAAGCACCAATAAAAACAAAAAATGATTATTGCTAAAAGAGACGCAGAAAAACAAAAAAAAAACACAGCACTTCTGCTTAGTGCGTAGACTGATCAGTCGAAGCGAATCCTCCGACAAAGCGATAACTTTGTAAGACAAAGTCGACTACAACGCGCCGTTGGCCGCTGTGTGTTGTGTGCGTGTGCGTGTGTGTGTGTGTGTGTGTGTTGTGTGTTTTGTGTACTCGCATTTAGCTTTAGTCATGCCAATTTACTTTTCGCCCAACAAGCAAGTCATCAGCGACCATCGCCTCGTCTCGGCCAAAGTTGCAATCGAGCTGTAATCTCTTGAGCGGCCTTATTGGACAGTGGGCTGTGGCATATTGCCGATATGAACCATTATCGGCCCAAAGATTAGCAGCTATGTTATTTCTTAAGTGCATTAACGTATAATAGTTTCATTATTTATGCCGAAACTTTTATATGCTCTTGCAACGCACTCAACGTTGCATCCTCGATCTCCTTTACAGCAGCAAAATGTCATTTCTCTGTGGGCTAACAATATGAAAGTCTAAACAAATATAGTATATTTGCCATTTGGTCTTACGATGTATTGTATAAAATATGTGACTGTGCATTGTTTTCAGGACATCTTCTTTATAAAGTTTATTGAGCACAATAATTGCAAGTGTATAAAAGGTTCGGCAATGCCGAAAATAATTGATTTTCCTTCTACTTTCTGGTTTAATTTAAGTTTTTGCAAATGTTGCTAATTAGTTCTACGAAAATCGTTGTAGCTTCTTAATGGTTTCACGTCAGCGCGAACTTGATACAACGAATGATGTTTTTTTAATGGTGAAAGCAAAAAGGTGTTATGCGCAAATCAATTTTTCAGCGAAATAATTTTAAAACAAGTAAAATAGATTTGATTTTCTTGTACAGTTAATCGACAAATGTCCTTGAAAATCGAAAATGTTGTGAAATTATCAAATGCATATTACCAAAGACTATGGTTAAAGTGCAGATTAACAAAAGGTATCTAAGCACATATGGCGCCTGCTCAATTTGACGCATGCAATAAATACATGTCTTGTACGAAACTCAAGGCAATAATTGCCTGTTTGGCATGACCTTTGGCCTACCGCAACAATTTCCTTCTTGAGTTTTCACTTTTTTGTTTATTAGTACGGTTTTACCGACTTCATTTTGTAGGCGTGTTGAAGACGCGCACTAAAAATAGTTTCGGGTAAAACCACAAATCGGAAGACAACAAAAAAAAAAAAAAAAAAAAAAAACATTAAATTGTGTGGGCGTTGCATGCCTGTGGCTTTGAAGTCACCGTTGTCGAACACACACACGCATACGCATAAACACGAACAGCAAATAGCTGAAATATCATTTTGTACAGAAACACCCAAAAATGTATCGAAAGACTCGAATGCATGTTCGACCACTGTGCGAACAGTTGCATTGCTGTTCATTTGCGGCACGCACGCACACACTCACACACTCGCGCACACACGCACGCACAACTGAAAAGTTTGCTATGTGCACTCAAATCATCCAATAAAAGTCAAAAAATTGATGATGGCGTTGACAACTATGTTGCGCTTGGTGTTCTTGTTGCTGTTGTTGTTGTGATTGTTGTGGTTGCTGCACTGCAGTTGACCACTTTAAGCTGGTCATGCTCATTCACGTGCGCGACCGCTCACTTGCGACCGTTCACGTTCCCATTCCCTCATTATGCTACACAACACACAAACTCTCTATCACTTACACTCACTTATGCACGCACTCTCACACACACTCTCTCACTCGCGCTCACCCTCTCGCGCTTTCTGCTTGTGCTCTGTTTGCTTTGCCAACAGGTGGTTATGACTTTTTGTGTGCGTTAATTTTTTGGTCTTTTTGTTGTTGTTTGTTGTTAGTAGTAACCTGTAAAATTCATGCAAATGCGACAACCCACCAAGCAACGGCAAAATGTGCACATAGTAAATGTGCTTCAAAGAGTAGGCAGAAACCAAAAGCACTCTGCTCAGCGTAAGAATATAATTAAAACAGTGCGTAATAAGCATGTTTGTTTGTATGAGTGGTAGAGTCGGTAGTCTATTGCAACAAACTAAAATATTCATGATTTTTTTTTTTTTTTTTTTGAATTATTGATGTAAATTTCAAGGAGGCACCCAAATGCATACACGTGCACCCTTTCGCCGTTATTTGTTCGAATATCGAATACCAGTTATGTACATTAAAAGCATTCAAGGATTTCAGCGCACTTAACGTGGGAGTTGCTATGATTTGCAGTGTTGGTAAGCTCTTGAAAGGTATTAGCGGCGGTATGAAATGCTTTTTTTAGAATAAAAATGCGCTGATAAGTTTATAATTAGCGGCTTGCTTGTGTAATTAAAGATTTGCATTGTTTGCGCTCGTAATTTTTAATGCTACTAATAATAAACTCGGCAATTTGCGCGTATAAAGTTTTATTTTATTTGGACACGGCAAATAAGCGACTCATTTGCATTTACATTTAATTAAGTTAAGATAAGCAAACATGGCTGGTTTATAGACTCGCTGTCGGTTCTATGGACTCCACGCATAGGTGACACAAAACAGTTATCGAAATGACAACGCGCAGCTTCTTATTAGAGAATGCAAATATTTGCCAACAACAACAACACACACACACACGACAATGCACGAATTCCAATTTGAATTTAACGCCTCACAGTCTTCAAGTGCGCAGAATTATTGCAACCGATCATGTTTATTGGCCAAAAACTGAACGGTTCGTGACTCATTTCTAGATAACGCGTAAAACCTTCAGCGCAGTGATTATCAACATGTGTTGCTTCATTTTATGTATCATGATGATTGTTGTCTTTACTTAAGTGCAGATAAATTGAATATGGCACATACGATATGTTGTTGCTACTTATATACTTTTTTTTCCAGAGCTCAACAAGTTATTTTAAGAAGCGAGAGTCATTGCAAGAAAGTTGCTTTGTGGCCCAGTGCGCTCGTGAGAAAGCATGGTGACCCAGTGCGCTGCCACGCCTTCGGCGACTGAAGTATGCTTGCTAGTAGAATCTCATTTATTATAAAAATAAACAAATAAGTTCAGCTTTTATTTGTCATTTATTGTGCGCTTAAGAGGTGAGATAATATTGAGATAATTTTTAACATTTTAAATACGTTCTCGATTGATGTGAATGTGCCAAAGGAGTTGGGGCTTCGGTGCAGAAGCAGTTAGCGGTTGTGGCTGAGTTATGTGCTGTTCGGCGAGGGCTTGAAGAGCATCTTGCAGATACGAGCACACAGGTGCAGCAAACGCTCATACTTGCTGACCACGTGCGATAGCACCATGTTCGGCAGCTCAGTGGTGAGAATCGCGTGCAGGTGGCCGAAGACAACCGCGTCCAATTCGCAGGGCTGCTCGCCATAGAAGTATGGCGCATCATGTAAACTGTCCAATTTATGCGTCAAAGTCCTGCAACAGGAATCCAAGCGCTCAACGACTTCGTCGAGGCTCATGTCGTGCCACTGATAGACCTGCAATATGTTCAAGATTGTATTGCGTTTCTGATGGTTCTCCAATACGTTGAAGGGCCAAAAATACATCGAGTCGCAAATCGTCTTAACGAGCTTATCGTAAACGCGCTTGTTCATAAAGCAAACATAGAACTCGGCCAGCGTGAAAGTGTTCTCCACATACGTGACAAGCGAGCGCATGTCGAACTTCATGCTCTCGGTGGCCCACTTGCTCAGGCCGTGCTCCTTGCCGTCGACGTACTCAACAATTGGCTCGAACTCGGCCACGAGCGTGCCTTCAACACGCAGAAAGGGCACCTTGGTGAGGCGACCGCGCGGTGACATTGCCACAGCATTGTCGCAGTCGACGAGCTTGTACGGCAACTTGCACATGTGCAGGTACGCACGTACTGCCAGGCAACTGGCTCGCTCCGGCAGCGTCATTTGGTCAGTTTCCGAGGGTTGGTAGAGCTCAGCGTCCTGCGGCCAGTTATCCTTGCTCTCCGTGAAAAATGTCTCCACCACCGAGCCACCCGAAACGGCAGCAAGCGTCTCTGCCACGGATGCGTAGGTCGGTTCCAAGTGTCCTTCTGCCATTTTGCGGTTTTGCAATTTTTGAAGACAGTTTTTTATTTGGAATTCGGATTGAATTTGATTTCACTTTTGATTTCTGTTTTGTGGTTTCTCCTTACAGGCAGCAACGTAATGACAGCAAAAATTACAGGCTGCTGTGGTTTTCAACTCCCAATAAGGCACTCACCCACTTGCAAAGGCGTAGCCAGGGGGGTTGCGTTCTAGTTTACGAAAAAAAAGCAAGCACAGAAAATTGACGTGGCACAACTTCGCTAAAGCCAAGGCTTGAATAAGTTCTAGCTTATGATAAAACTCCCTTCAACCAAAGTATGACTTTCGCGCAGTGCAAATTAAAACAGTGCTAGACAATACTTGAAAGTGTCTTAATTGGTTTTGTCGTAAAATGGCACATTTGAGAGTGTTCGTCCTTTAATGTAGCGACAAACATAAGCAATTGACTCCAATGCCAGTGCGAGCAGTCCTGAGCGCGCAGCCACAAGCTGTCTCTGAAATCGAATGAAGGAAACAACGAAAGATATTATTAATTGCTTTAATGAATCTGAATTATATTATGTGCCGCAATGTACGCATTTGTGCAACACATAAGAGAGATGATGTGCTTTTGAACTGATCGAAAGTTGTCAGTGAATTGGCCAAATGCGCGATATCAATGACTGTGCCAACGATTGGCAATAAGAAAACTACGATGGCTGAAACTCATCTCCATAGTGAGTAATGGGCGGATGTCCCTTATAGGAAAATGATTTAAAGTGTGCAGAAATGCAAAATTGCCGGAGTTCGAATAAAAGGTTGTCGAAGAGTTCTCCACAAACACAAGAAAACATTTGATTATTTCGTTATAGGTAGAATAGGTTGGTAGACAAAACTATGCATGGCTAATATTTATTTTCTAAAAATTCGATGAAAAAAATCGATACTTTTTCGGGTCATTCGATATTGGTCACCCCCTTTGTGAAAAGCTAGCTGCGCCTCTGGCCATTGTTCTGCAGTATACAATGGTGTGTATCAAGCATACTTCTCAGAGTTCTCAAGGCAACAGGCTCATCCCATGGATTAGTGATTTTGTAGTGATTGTATCTTGCTAACATTTCTCATTTCCTATTGGAAAGGCTTGCTCAATCAGTGATTGCATGCGTATTTCAATTTCGACAAAGCCGCAAATAACTTCCTTTCCAGTCTTCATTTTTCAAACCGCAATAAAACAAGTTTTGTAAGGACTAATTGAGATAGCCTCGTATCCTTTGGTTTGCTGCAATGTGCTAGCCCACGGCAGAAGAGCACACAAAACTGGTTATCTTTGCAACATCATGTGTATCTCCATCTGCATCTTCATCGGCCAAGGGGCCTTAATGAACATTGATTCACACGCCATTCAACTAACTAATTACAAAAGCACACACATCTTCCGTTCCGAGACGAGTGAGTGCCAGCGGCCACTCGACCGCTGTCCGCAATGAGTCTGCGCTTTCGTGAGCTCTTCGCCCGGCCGGCGCAGATCATGTGCACAACGAGTTCTTGATGATCATTAAATGAGTGTGAATTGAATTGAGTGCAATCAAACGGAATGAGTTTGTTACAAATTAATTGAATTGAAATTATGAGCTTTTGTGCAATTCAATTGAAGACAATTGAGTATTGAGTGTGTACACACATACATAAATGTACATGTGTGTGTGTGTGTGCATGCATGTGTGTTGTGTGGTTGTGTCAGCCAACGGCCAACGATTAAGCAAAGCGAGTGAGAGAAAGCGGTAAGCACACGAATCGCCGGAGTTTTATATCATTTGAAAGTAACATACAATAAATAATAACAATTATTTAATTATCTACACACATTACTTAACTTAAAAATTACAAACAAAAAAAAAAAAAAACAATGTAATATATTAATTAGTTAATAATAACAAGAATTGTGCTAAGTTTTACTACAGACACGCATGCACGTGTGGTTGCTTGTGGCAGGGCAGGGCAGGGAGGCTGGCATTCAGTCGTTTGGGCGGTCTAACAATAATAACAACAACGATAACAAAAACGACAACTACTTCTTCAGCACCTCTTCACTCTGCGGCACCGATTTTGATTTTCGCCGCAAGTTGCGAATGACGTCCTCAAGCAGCCACAGCGCGATGGCCAGCACGCACAACGAACTCATGAAGTTCATCGCAAATGCATAGTTGGTGCGGTCGCGTATGAAACCTGTCGGAAGAGTAACGAAATGGTGTAATTAATTGAGTACTTGTACAAGGGCAAGGAGTGAGGAGACGAAGCAACAAACATACCAATGAACGGGCCAAAGACTATCGAAAATGTGCCAGACATGAGCAGTTGTAGTCCAGCAGCGGCCGGCAAACGCTTCAGCGGCACATAGCCGGGTATGATGAGCGACCAGAAGACGGTGCGGAATGCTTTGTTGAGGCCCAGCCAAATGAAGATGCCCAGCATGGTGTAGAAGTCGCGTGTAAACGAGAGAAACAGACGGCCAATGCACATGCCCAGAATGCCAATGATAAAGAACATCTTGTTGCTCAAGTTGAACTTGGAGGTGATGAGCGGTATCAGAAAACGTATAACCAGATCGCAGAAGCCCAGCAAGGACATGGCCAGCGCGGTCTGCGACTTATCGAAGCCGAACTCAGCGAGTATGTAAGGCGTCAAAATCGCAAAATTGACCTCCACAAAGTTGATGAGCGTGATGCCAATGGCTAGATTAACATAGGTCAGATCACGCAGCAAGTCCAAGTCGAAGAAGATGATGATCTTCTTATAGAAGGGCAACTTCTTGCGGCGCGCCAGCTCATCTTCCTCGTCGCAGTCCGGCGTGGCAAGCGGCGGTAAGGCTTTAGGGTCTGTGGGCGGCAACGATGAGGTCAACATAAGCGGTTCTTTTGTCTCGTGCAAGTCCTCGTCGTGCGCCTCCTCCTTGATGCTGTAGCTCACCGAGAAGCTACGCGGTTTGGCGTTGCTTGAATCTCTGCTATTCAAGCGCTTCAACTCAAAGCCATGCGTCTGCTGCTGCTGCTGCCTTTCCATGGTGCCCAAGCGGCTGCGCGCGCCACTGCTAGCAAGCGAGGCGCGTGAGCCGAACCAGCCGTCATTGGCACGCGGCAAGACTGGCGTATCCGGCTCGACGATCTGCTTGATGATTTCGTCATCTTCATCGTCCTCTTCAAGCGATGTTTTGGTGCGTAACGCCTCAGCGTCCTTGTCACGCTTCACCACATGCCACTTCACCGGCTGGTAGATCAACGAACAGGCGATGGTGTTCAACGACAGTGCAGCGAATATGGCCACTGTGCCTTGCACGCCGACCACGTCGATCAGGTAGGTGGCGAAGTAGGGACACACAATGGGTCCCAGGCCGGCTACGCCAAACTGATAGGCTGTGGCCGTACGACGTTTCTGCCTGAAGTACGTGTTCACGGCCAGCGACGAGGCGGACACGGTCAGGCCACGACCGAGGCCGTATATAACCGAAAAGCCGAGTAAGTACATGCCGAATGAGTTAGCAAAGACAATTTCAAAGAGACCGAGGAACGTGAGCACGGAGCCGACGAGCGCCACCTGCCGGTAGGTATAGCGTCGAAAGAGCGGTCCATTGAGCAGACCTGTAGGTGATGTTGTCAAGCATTGCATAAAAGTCTGACTCAAATGCACTCACCTGTAAAAGCGGACACTGCAATCTGCAGATTGATGATTGTCGTCAACTGTGAGCTGCTGAAGCCGAGCTCACTGAGGCGATCGCCAAAGATGATGCCAAACTGCTGACCCGGCGCAAACGTTACCAGCTACGAAGAGACAACACAGGCTTAATCGACTACTCGCACCAATCAAAAGTATATACAAATATATTTGATGAGCTTATAGCTAGTCAAATCGCTCCTCATTGCATAAGAAATATTGGCAGCGTTTTAGATAACTTACAATGTTAATGCCACTGGCTATGGCAACCAGCCAGCCCCAACCGCCATCTGGCGGCACGAAATCATCGCCCAAATCGCTTTTATCGCGTCGCTTCTTTTTAGGCTTCCCGACCGCATGCGGTGACTTGGACGGCGACGCATTCTGAGCGTAGGCATTGCGGTTCGGCGACGTCGCTATCACCTCGTGCTTTTTCATGGCTGCTTCGGGCACCAGACGCAGACCTGCATTGGTCCCGGTCTCGTTGCTCTTGTTGTTGCCGTTCTTATCAGTCATACTCTGCTAGCTGCCAACACGTTTCGTTCTGTAATCTATTTCTTCAATTGGTCTAAGAATTTGCGTGTTGTTTGTTCGGTCAGAACTTGAGTGACATCACGTGTGTTGTACTGTGGAAATAAGGAGAAAATATATACATGATGAAGTAAGCAGAGTACAAACATATATTATCTATAGAGTAACCGTGATGCTGACCGACCGTACATAAGCAAATACGAGCGGATCGGTTGATATTAATGTTTATCTTTGCATTCGCATTTTTTTTTATGATTCCGTTTAACTAAAATATAAACTATAAAAATCATGGGGCATCTTAAGGAACCGGTTCCTCATTATAGGCGCTTTATTTTTCTACTATACACTCAAGTGTATTTAAATGTAATTAAAGCAATAATGTAAATTGATTGAGCGCTTTACAAATATCGGCGATCTGAAGAGCAACAGACTTGTGCGGTCCAAAGTTTGATTCTTTGTTGACTATCCCACTAACTGACTATTTATATTTCCTATTTGCCGACTCGTACAGCCACCACCCACCCAACTCTTGTGTCTTAAGTGCGCCTTTTTGGAGGAAAATTTCATATCACTGAGAAAGTGTTTATTAAAAGATATAGATTGAGAGATGTGCCACTATTATTTCTTAACATACTTTATGCAACAAACTACTCCTTAGTCCTTAAGCCGTGCTCCTACTTGGCTAGACCTTTAGCTGCGATTGAGCAACACTTCTCTGGAAGCCTCGCGGAAAACTGTAACAGAAGCGCGTAACGTACGCGCAATGAACACGCGGAAATTACCGTTAATTATATTAATAACGGCAAATAAAAATATACGAAATGACGATAAACTCGTGAATCGTCGCCAAGGCTGAATATGCTGAATGGGCGTTTTGATCTTTGAGACGATATGCGGCGCCGATAATTTTATCGGCCACAAAGGCGATAAATAGAACGTGATCGTAAATAAAGCCGTGCCCACCAGCAACAAGGTAAGCGAAAACCCGATACCGGAGCGTTATGACGAACACACGATATGATATCAATATTTGTATTGGTTCACAAATTCATAAATTTTTATTATGTAAAATTAAAAGACGATAGTAAAACAGAACTTGGACTTTCATTCGAACTTCAACTTGTCATCATACTCGTAGAAGCTTATTGGTTTTTTTATTTTTGTAGCTGGTAAAAATGTCATTATCGTTTCGTTGACAAAATTAGTTATCAATTATTTTAAACCCATTATGGTCTTGGAATATTTACCGATGACGAGCAAAGCAAAAACTAAAATTCACTGAACCAACTAGTAGTGAAACCGATGCCGGACATTGTCGGCGAAAAACTGCTCGAAAGCGCCTTTGATTCGCGCATATCACATTATTATGCCATTTTACATGAGCAACTGTGGAGCGTCGAGTCCGGCCGAGGGCTTCTTATCGTATCGGCGAAACATATATAATGTTCGCAAAAAAATAAAAAAAAGGTAGTAAAAAATTGTAGAATAAACCAAAACGAGGCGTCAAAGAAGAATACGAAAAAGGAAAAAAAAACAACAACAACACTCTGGATTTTTCAAGATAAGCGGCAATGAGTTCGTATCGTTTGTATCGCTTCTTCTTGTCTTTGTTGCTTTACTTCACTTGTGGATACTAAAGGTCAATTCATGAGCGTGTAATCGTAATCACGACAGCAAAAAACAAGTGATTAACACATTTTTATTTGCAACTAGCACACAATCAATATTGAATTATGATTGATATATTTTTTTGAGAAAATTGCAGCCCTGTCAGCGTCGCAACGACTTGTCTGACAATATCATTATCAATGTCAGCTCATTTCACTCGATACTCGACACCCGATGCCCGATGCTCGATCTCTGAAACGAGTTCCATTAGTTTAATTACTCGTGCAACTAACGTATTATTCTGCAAGCGGAAATGGCATGAAACTTGTTTGAAATTTGCGACGCACTAAAACGAAAAACCGGAAATGTGTTACAAAATGCATTTGGAGGGGTGAAATATGTGCCAGAGGTCATTCTAATGTCGACAAAATTATATATTTAATCATGCAACAGTTCGCATGCAAAGCCTTTCCAACTTAATTCGAAAAGTTCGCATTTCAAAAACAAGTTTGACATTTGAAAATATGCCTTAGTGAAAATTCGATCTATTAAATACTTTATGAGAAATGAGCTCGACCCAAGAATCTAATAAATATTTTAGCCTACCATTAGTCAAAAGCGTTCACACCAAATTTATAACCGACTACTTTTGTAGATCACTTTTGGTTTTCGAGTGCATATTAAACCCATTTCTGTATGTATATTCCTTTAGCCAACTATCTGATAGATTTTATTATAGAATACCCTTCCATAGTTGTGAGATTTCTTTCTATAATTCTTATATTTAAAAATGTGTAATTATTTTATATATAAAGCACAACTAATATTTGTATCCGAGTCTCTAGAACGTCTGGATTTTCGATATACTTATATACTTCTATACTTGACCGTGACATCGTTCTTATATTGGTCAGTTTAATGCAGTTTGTTCTTCATATGATTTCAAATCGAAACACTCAACTTTCTTACCCAAAATATATCCTTGAAAATCAAAGTTAATTTGTGATTTTAAGTTTTTGAAAAAGAACACTCAACACAGCTTTATTTTCCACTTAGCGTTTCATTAATCAATCAATAAAATAAATAAAAAAAAAAGACGCACATAAGGCAACTTTCCGTTCAAGAGCTCAGTTCGCAAATGAGCATACGGACGGACATGAAATCATCGTTCATACGACATGGGTTAGAATTTTGAGGCGGCAAGAAGCATTTCGCGTTCGCTACAATGTCCCATTGGCGCTTATCAGTGTGTGTGCATTGATTGATGACCATTAAAGTTGACGCGACTTTAACTCAATTTGATTTGATTCAATGCGATTTGAACATATGATGTTCCCACTATGCGTAACACAAATGGTCGTTTCACATGCCTGCAATTCTGACAATTTTCGCGACTTCACCGAAAAAAAAAAGTAATACAGAAATACATATTTAATACACAGAAATAAATGTGTCACCGACAGCGAAACGCAGAATTTAAAATTCGTGATTTTTGAATTTCACAATGAACACGCAAAATGTCACATTATACACGCGCCTGCGCACTTGTTGCATGATTCAATATTTGCCGCAATTTGCTTAAAGAACCTCTTTTTTTTATTGTTATTTTTAAATGACGCTTCGGCGTTGACTGCCTTGCGGTCTCTAATTGCTTACTTTCGGGCTTTTTCACAGTATCCAAAAGTAGCTCAACATGCTGAACAGATCGTGGCACGTTTAACCAACAACAACAACAAGCACAAGCACAATCACAACGACAACAAAAGAAAGATAAGTGCTAATTTTTACAAACGACGCGTAATAGTTCAACGCACAAAATATTTAACAAACAAACAAACAAAAAAAAAAGAAATGTATAAAAAATAACAACAATTTCAAATCGATTCACAAACTAAAAAAGAAATTCAAAGTGTGTTCCGCGAGCGAAATGAAACAAAATTAAACGAATGCTAAGTGAACGAAACAAGAACAAATGATGTCGTTTATATAAACTATAAAGTATATATATTAAATTATTCTGGTCTCTCTTATTATTACTTTACGCTCAAATGTATTAAAGGTGATTTTGTTTTGTTTGTAATGCGACAACAACTTTTCCGTTACGTTCTCCGACGCGTACTGAAAGCGTCGAGAAACGCGCGTAAAATGCGCTGCTGTTGGCATGCTTCCTTATGTTGTTGCTGTTGCTGTTGCTGTTGTTGTTACTATTGCTGTTGTTATTGTTTCTGTTTTTGGTTTCGCTTGTACCTCTTCTTCTTCTTAACCTGCTGTTGCTGTTTTGTTGTTGTTATTGTTTTTGCGCCGTCGCTCGCTGTGTCTTTTATTTGCCGTATTATATCAGCGCTGCCGACGTCAATGCTGATATTCGTAACTCTCGTTAGCTTTGCTGCATTCTGCTAAAAAAACAAAAACAAAAAAAAAAAACATTTAACAAAAACAAAAACAATACGACAAAGTTTTGTTCAATCATGAAATTACTGATAACGAGATTTCGAATCGGTGCGGTTTCGATTAAATTCTGCAACCGCGACGCTCATTTGTTGTTTTTGTTTTATTACCTTTGCGCACGCGTCACTTATCACTGTCGACACTGTTTTTTTTTTGGTTTTTTTTCTTCTCTTTGATCAGCTGTTCACAAGCGCTTAGCCAGGGGGGGCCGGGTTGGTTCCTGCAAATCTTGCCCCCTTGGACTCTTGGCTTTAATGTTTAATACAGATTAGGAGGTTGACAAAGGTGACAAGACAATGAAATTGGCATATGTCCGTCAGACTGTCCGAATTCTAAAAATCAAAAGAAATAGTGTGGTGAATATTGGTTTGTATATTTACTTCAAACATTTAAATCATTATTAACGCCCTCTTTATAAAAATTATTTCATCTCGTCAGCTATAAATGATAGTAAGGCAACGTACCTGAATTACGTGAATCATTTGCCATACTTTTTAAGCCTCTCTCCCACTCAGTGCCACTTTTGTGCAAGAAAAGATGCCACATTTGCGTAAGCGTAGTATTTCAAAGAAACGTCTCGCCCCCTTACGTAATTTGGTTACGTTCCGTAATGCACATTTGGTCGCTAGACTCAGCAAACAGTATAATCCAAAATCGTCCCCTTTCCAAGGAATGTCTTCATAACTTGTTACGATTTGCTGACTTGCCGATTTCTTGAAAATCAATTGCGTTAACGGGGCATGACAAATGATGCAGGGAGATATATTGTCGAGTATACCGCAGTCAAGTTTTTTTTATTATTTTTTCATTTCATACGGAAATATTCTGCTTCGTACCATTTTGCTCCAGCAAAATCAGCAGCGAGCAAATCAAGTCATCATCTAACACATCTTTATATTTATATTTTTAAAAATGTATTTATGTAAATACGTAATTAAATAGATTTGTTAGTAATTATCAGAAATGAGCTAAGCAATCTTAGTCACAGCGGCCGTCGTGGACAAATCAGCAACGCAGTTAGCTGCATTGCACTTGTTCTCTCCCTCTCTCCCTCTCGCTACTTTTCCATCTTCAGCCGCCGTCGCCTTCAGCTTATTCAAATTGATGCGGCATTAAAGCACCGTCGGCGTCAGCGTCGGCGTCGCTGCCTCAATGACATCTCTGCCGCAGCCAGCAATCTTTGTGTGATAACATTGTATATTTTTAAAATTTTTGTCAATGGTTTTGAAGTGTTTGCGAGTCGGCTTGCTTGTTCCTTTCTCTTGTCTATCGCGTGCAAAGTACACGGGGGTGTGCCAAGCACTCAACTGCTCATTCCCCGTTTATTTATACTTTGTTAACTTTTTTTTCTTTTATTGTTTAATATATTTTGTGCTTTAAGACATGTGCTCACTCGTCCGACTTGGTCAAAAGAGAAGATCAAGATAAAAACCTCCGACGTTGAGATAAGCGAAGCGCGATTGGCATTTATTGTCAAAAAAAATTCCAAACTTATTTTATTACTCAAAAGCGTTATTGATCGATAGTGCGAATTTCGTTGACGCAAAGAAAACACTTCTATTGCGCGACTTGCCAATTTCTCATGTTCTGAAAGTAATGCAAATTGGCTTTGACGTATCCTGGATGTTCTTCACGTCCGGCCAGGCCTTTGAAGTGCTTTGGTCGGCGAAGCGTTGGCCGTACAAAATTCCAACATAGGTTTATGCCCAAGCCACCACGTCTTTTTTTTTCTAAATCTTCGTTTATCATATATTCAAATATTGCGTATACGTCGCGAGTGGAGAAATTGGTCGCTTAACCGTTGATGTTGGCATAAACTGAGTTGAAAAGATATAACAAAGCCCGTTTTATTGAACAGCCTAAATTTAGCACTTCGTTCCCTCCTTTAACAACACTACTTTTGTTAATTTCACTTTGACAGCTGTCAACATGACAACTCTAAACGTCATTCTTAAAAAAAAAATTTGCTCAAAACGAAAATTGTATGTTCGAAAAGGAAAAGCAAGTCCAGTTCAAACTCAAGGGCATCCAATCTGCCTTCAGACCCCCCCATCTAGTTGATACGCATGTTTTTTTATTTTAAATTCTGTTCGAACAGATTTTTAATCATAAAAGTTTGGTAGAACAATATGAAATATGAACTAAAATGCTATTGCTTTGTTGCTGCTAATGGTATTGCTATTTCCATGGCTTTAGTTATCCACTGGCGAGAAGTTGAGCAAGGTAGTGCGTCGCTTCTCCGCTACGTCCATTTGGTTGCCGAGATCAACCACATCTGTCATCTCCGCGCGTTCAATCTTCAATAAGAGCTTCTCTATTTCAGCTTCCAGTTGCTCCTGTTGATGTTCAAAGAGGTCCTTACTTGAACCTTCTTCCATGAAGTATGCAAACGGAAAGGTATACCGCAGGGTGTAGCGGCACTTAGCGAGCAATGCTGCACCATTCAACAAAAACTGCCAGTCGATCCAGGTGCCACGACCGTTGGTTACCTCCTCGCTGATGCGCTGACGCAGCCGGTCGTTCGTCTGCTGCTCGAGCTGTGCGAGCTCCGCGTACTGCTGCCAACGGTCATGATAACGCAAATACTTTTCGAATGCTTCACGCGCATGCAGATTCATTGACTCGTTAGCAACGCTTGGATCAATAGAGCACTCAGGGCCATGGGTCTCCCAGGCAGCTGCGCATATCCAGCAGAACTCAAGTTTGCAATTGAAGCATTGCACATGTTGACAGCCGCCGCTCTTCACAATACAAATGTTGCAATTGGGACAATCCTTCGAGTTATCGCGCATCTCATCTGCCGTGCCTTTAACATCGGCACACATTGCTAGCCACTTTCTGATGGTCTTACAGTCGTTGGGCGCATGGTAGTCCATGCCACACTTGAAACAGAAACCAGTGTGGCAAACCTTGCAGACGGCGCGCTTTGCCGAGACCTCTGCTGATTGCACAACTATTTCACAATTTGCGCCCGGGCAGGAACGCAATTCCGGATGCGAATCAACGTAGTCTTGGAGCGCAAACTGCTCATACTTCTTACGTATAACAGGCCGTGTGACGAGCGCCAACACAAAATCTTCCGGCACACGCACTTTGCACCTCTCGCCCATACAAATGATTTTCGTTGTGATGCGTTGGAGTATTTGCACCTCGAAGAAAGCTCTCCAACATTGCTCACAAAATGTATGGCCACACGATAGGCTATAGAATTTATCCTCAAGCTCAGAACTGGTGCAAACACCACACTCTTGTTTGCGAGAGACGCCTGTGCCAGGTGCCGTGGCCACTGCCGCTGCTGCGGCGCTAGTCGAAGCCGCATTTTCATTGACAGCCAACATGGCAACGCCGGTGGAATCCGACCCTGGTGGCTTAATGCGTGCGGCTACAAGTAGAGCCGAAGCGTCACGGCGATACTTGTCCACGACGATGCGATAGTTCCACTGGTTGTCAAGCAGCAGCATCTTAGCCCAAGACGGCTTTATCTGCAACATCTTGTTCAGATGGTCAACCGATTCATTTAGCAGTGCCTTAACTTGCTCCACGGTCAGACAAACAAATTCAAAATACTCCGGGTCGGAGCGCTTGGGATCGAATTTCTCCATATCGTAGTCACCACTTGAGTTGTTATAATCGTCAAACTCCTCATAATCGTTGTCCGAATATTCCATGTTAGCGGCCATTTCAGAGACTGCTCTCAATTCAGAAGTGCGATTTGCAAAACTGCGTTGTTTCCTGTATTTCTTATTTCTCTTATTGAGTTCACACAAAACGCGCTTTGCGGGGTGGCGAGAGTTCTTTTTTGCCACTTTATGAAGCAATGAAAAAAAAAAAAGCACTGCGCTCTGGTTTTTTTTTTTTCTTAAACTGACAGACTGCGTTTCAAATAGCGACGTGTGTTGGAGAATAGTCCATGAAATCGAAAATCAATCTGACGGTAAAAAGTGTCGAAACAAAGTCAGGTGTACACTTAATAAATTTTCACTTTAGAATTATAAATCATACAATAAGACTAAACGAAAAGTGTAAGCACACTTTGTCTATTTTTTCCTTGTGAAATCAAAGTTGTGAATTTTTCACTAGGACTCCAAAACTTTTGCTGGGGTGCTCATGTATCATTATTTTTGTTATTGGATTCGAACTGAATGTTCGCTTTGACCACATGCTCATTCTTTCGCTCATTTTCAATCAACAAAAGTAGAAAATCATAACGAGTTCAAGAGAATGTTCAACTGTATTCGAAAGTTTGTTGAATTATATTTGCAGCTCTCTGTTCTCAAGCTCATAAAACCAGACCTCATAAAGGGCTAAGTCATAAATGCTAAGAAAATAAAGAAAAATGTATGCCCATACTACGCATGCAAACTGCATTTATTATTTAAACTTCATTGGAAAAGTTTTGTCGACGAAACGCAGCCGGCGCCTCAAATAATCGATAAACGCATCTCCTCACAAAAATATATTGGCGAAAGTGTTGATTTAGACCAGCAATACTTGAGATAATTCAGATACTCTCAAAAAATGGTTTACGGAAAAAAAAAATCATAGTGTTCCTATAGGAGCTGATAGAAAATCATTTATTGACTAAATGCTACAAAAAATATCGAAGTATACTGGCAGGCGCCAATTTAACGAAGCATTGCAGCAACATTGAGTCTCTTAAATAATTGTTGTAAAAGACGCCAGCCAAACTTATTGTAATTTTGACAGTCTTCTTGGTGTGCTGTTCTGTTTTGACTTCAGCATTGGATGATGTGAGATGGGTGTGTGTCATTCACACACTTTTATATAGTTGGCTTTAAAATTTCAATCGAAATCTTCTTTTTTCAATCGAAACCGCACCCTCCTTGGCAACACTCTGGGCCCTGGGCTAAGGATGACTAATGTTAGCAATAGAATTCTGAAGTGCCTCATGCTTAGATGTCTGTAGAAGATGATGTTCTTACGACAAGTGAAATTGTTTTGTAAGCATGATGAAGATGTTCTTCGTGTGTCATTGTGCGGCTATTATGTTGTTGTTGTTGTTTGTTTTGTATTCAAGTGATGCGTATGCAACAACTGACATCGCATGACGTGCTAATGCTACGCAGTACTGCACTCCGCAGACTCAGAAATTTAGTTTGATTGGAACGGCTTGTAAGCAACCTTGTGATGAGCACGTGAAAATCATGCAACAACACACACACGACAAACGCCTTTGAGCTTAAAACAAAACATACAATAAATCAATTAAAAAATTAAGCATTTGTATTTGTATTTTTGCTATTTTTATTTCTATTTTTATTTGGTTTTGCTTCTATTTCACTGATAAGCGCTGAAGGCAGGCAAAGCTTTGATCAATATTGCGCCAATATTTTGTTTTTTAAGATTTTATTTGACTCAGAAATGTGCACGTTTCGAGCGCAGGCAATGATTTCTTTATTTATTTTGTTAAAGTTGTTGTTATTATTGTTGATTTTTACTTATCTATCACGAACATTCCGAAGGAATTGATTAATACCGTTGATAAAGAGTTCTTTGTTCGCGTCATTGCGTTTTGCAATCATTTTGTTGCAATTTAAAGTGCAAAGTAATCGTAATCGAAATCATCATTTTTTCATTAGATTACCCACAGCGAAATCGTTTTAAAGAATACTTCTGTTCATTGGAAACATATGTATTATACATGAACAACTCTCAATTAAAAGCAATTTGCGCTGAAACGATACAGTTGGCTTCATTTTTTCTTACTAATAATTTAATAATCTCGTTTTCCCATCCGTTTCGCCCAATCGATTGTAATCAATTCAATTGCACGCGTCCATTGATTACCTTTTCTAACACCCACACGTACATGCATTAACACACACACACACACACATGCGAATATACAAAAATCAAGGTCAATTGAGTGGAACCATATCCCACGTTGTCGAGGACACGATAGATTTTTTTCGCTAACTACTTTCAACTCTTCGCTACTTATAGAGAACTCATTGGAAAAAAAACAACAAAAATGCACTCAAAAATCAATACTTTGAAGCACTCAAAGCAGCCAACTTAAAGCGCAGGCAAGGCACATATGCACCTGAAGCAAACAAAAGGGAAAAAGAAGACAAACAACAAGGGAAACCAGTCTAGCCGTATGCATGCACGTGTGTAAGCGAGAGCAGCACAACAACTATTTGTAATTTGAATGGCCTAATGAAATGTTACTGGAAAAAAAACGAAGATCGAAAGAATACGAGCGAAAAAGAAGAAGACAAGTCAGAAAACCAGTTTGCAAGCAAAAACAACAACTGCCAAGCCATGTCAGTGCATCTTACGTATAAATGCAGAAACAATAACTACAATCAAGACCAGTGGCGCAACAGATGGCACCCGGGGCCCGAGACAAATTAATCAGATGGAGATTACTTGAACTTCGTAACGCACCATTATGAATACTAAGAATGCATTTTGGTTCTTGATGCGCTTGCTGATGAAAGTTGGCTGTTTTGAATTACGTTATTTAATCTTTCCCACGCCTTTTCTCTTGAGCTGGGGGGCCTTTTTGAGCCTAAGGCCCGTGGCATTTAGCGCACTCTGCTGCGCTATTGTTACGCCACTGATCAAGACCAGCTGGTTGAAAACGTAACAAAAGCAACAACCACAATTTGTAAAAGAAGCAAAAAAAAAAAAAACAGAACCAGTGGAAAATCTGAACATAAACGAAGCAGGAAGAGAAGAACTACTAAGAAAACCGATTATAGTTACATCTTTGTCAACATCAAAAATACTTTTGTGCTGCTAAAATTCATGCCAAACATAAGACAAATTGATTTTCAAGTTTAGTTCAATGTTGGCTCTGTTGGTGTGGGTTAGTGTGTTTTAGTGGGTGTTGGTGTGTGTTGGTATGTGTTCGTGAGCGGAGGGTCAGCTGGCAATTATCATTTATTTCACGCTGTTTTGTGTAAACATGAAAATTTGCGTAATTGTCAGAAAGCCGACGGCAAATTTCAGCCACAATCAACCGAAATTCACTGAATTTGCAAATAAGTAAAAAAAAAAACCCAACCTGAAACGTTTCAATGAAATTTGCAAAATTTTATGAATAATTAGGCACATGTTTTTGAATTATTGTGGTCGTATCCCGTTTTGTCCTATTCTGAGCACTATGAATCCATCAATCTGCATATCTATCTACAGTTGATAGCACTGATGAATACTAATAAGAACAGATGTCCATGTGGATTCGCGTGCAGTTGTTTGAAAAAAAAAAAAAAATAATCGTTCATTAAACGGTTCATTGGCCCAGCAAAATGCGTATTTCAATGGATAATAATTGGTTTTTAATTTGTTTTGCCCTTTTTTTTCTTTGTTTTATATATTCATATGTATTCATATCATTTTTATACGCCCGCATGCTTCTTATCAGTGGTGGTATATCGTTGACCTCATAACAAACCGATAGCAATCCGCCACTGGCATGATTAACGAGCATTTGTGCGTTTTGACCGAGTGTATTTTATGACAACTGAATTTTTGATTTTGGCTTAAGGTCTTTAGCAAAGATAAGACTAATACGTACAAGTATACACATATGTGTCTATCGACACATTCTTCCAATCTTCGAGTGGTCACTTTTATAACTACTTTAAGTGTTGCCAAGGGGCGAAAGGTTTGTTTTTTTTTTTGTTAGGAATGGCAACACCAAAAAAAAAATGCACGAATTACAGCAGCATAACAACGTCAGCAGAGACAAATTTAAGAATTCCAATTTACACACATATGTATGCATATATGTATGTGTGTACCAAAATGCGCAACGATAAACTCTTTACCGATGTTACATACATGTGCCTCCACGACAGGCATTTTCCGTTTATCCGTGCAGTTGACAACATGCCTGAATACGTCATTGCTATTCATAACCTCCTGTGTGCTCGTAACGATACCCTACAAAGAAATTCTAAGCAGTGTTTGTTCAGCGATTGCTAGGCCAACTTGCTGGCCATGCTGATCAATTCAGCAATATACAAGGAATTAAAATCCTAGATAGGAGCGCCATGAACGCCTAATCGCCATGCCAAAACATCGATATATTAATTTAACATCGATGTTTGTCGCAGCTTTTAGTGTTATGACCGCTCGAGTGAAGGGCAAACATGAGCCGACTTGAACGAGACAGCGAACGCAATAGAAGCGCTACTTAGAACTCCCACTGAGCTACATACACATGCATACACTCGTGCACAACCACTTGCCCGCTCACTCTCGCAACATTTGCCTTGCTCATAATTTGAGAGAGTAGTTAGTAAAGCGTGAGACACCCAGTGGGAAGTGAAGCGATAAACGGATATCAATTGCTTATGACGTTTTTACAGTCATCATTTTTTTTCGGTTTTTGGTTTGTTTTTTGTGTGTTGCTTCGCACTCAACGCGCAACAAGTGTAATGATTACCTTACACAATAACAACAACAGCACTGACAGCAACAGCGCTGACAGCAACAGCACTGACAAGAACAGCAACAGCAACAGCTTGAACATAAAAATTTGTTAGCTTAATTTTTGTTTTGTTTTGATTTGTATTTTTTTATGTCGTCGTTACGTTTCTTTTATCGATTTCTTATCAATGAAATGCGTCGAAAACCAAACGAAGAAAAATAAATACATAGACGTGCATATATAACATAGTATAGAACTTGGCATTATCGGCGAATCGCTAACAATCGCCGCCCCCCATTAAAATTGAAAAACGGGCCAAGCGAAAGAAGAAGCGGCAAAAATTGGTAAGATTCTCTTCACTCATATGAGTGCATGAACGTAATAAAAAAAAACGTGTGTGTGTGTGTGTGTGCGCGCGAATAAGTCGGTGAGTGAGCAAGCGAGCGCTGTGTAGTGGGTGAGCGTACAAAGGAACAAGCGATGGACAAAGAGCCCAGAGAGAGAGTGAGTAAGATATTGAGTGAGTCAAAAGTGAGTCAAAAATGTAGCATAACTTTTCAAACGGACGCACAAAAAGCCGTAAGCCCACAGACCTCTGACAAAACAAAGACATGCGACAAAGCAGGCACACAAATAGACAGACCGACGGATGGACGGATAGACGGACGACCGGACGGTTAAGTTGGGTTGGGTTTGGGTTGGTTGGGCAGCTGGTGTGCCATTGGCGGGACGTGCTTTCTTTATAGCCGTATTTGTTATGTGCGCACAAGTGTGTAGGCAAGCGAGTAAGCCAAGCACGACGACGTCAATGTCTGTTAACGACAGTGGCGCCGCCGACATTGTTGACGTCGACTGAGCAAAAAACTCGACTCAAGTTGACTCTGAGAGCCTTTGTTTATTCATTTTATGTTTCTTTATTTTGTTTTTATTTTTGTTTTTGTTTTTGGTTCTTGTTTTTCTATTATTCAATGTTAATTTCTAATTCAGTTGCTCATTTTACTTTACACGTTCAACGCTCATCGTAGCGACGACACGCGGCAGCGCTCCATGTCGGTCCGGTCGAGCAGCAACATAAACTGTTTGATTTATTTTTTGTTTTTTTTTTCTATAAGCGGCAATTTTAATATATTTATTAGTTTGGTTTTCAATTTAAAAATCAAAAAAACAAAGTGGTGTGTTTTTTTTTATTATCAAGAACTAATTTTAGTTGGGTAATCAATTGAAGTCAAGCAAATGCAAGCTAACAACGAAATAAATTAAGCACAAATCAAAAACAAGCGAAAACAACAGCAACAACAAGAACAATTATTGTACGTACAAGTGCGAGAAACACGTGAATTCTAATTTAAAATGCATGCGCACGTTGAAAGCAGCTTGTTGTTGTTGTTTTTGCTGTAACTGCGCTTAACAGCAATGGCAGTGATTTCATTATTGTTGTTGCTGTCGTCGTCGTTGTTGTTGTTCTAGTTGCTGCTGCTGCTGCTGCTATTGCAGTTTGCTAACGGTTTCGCGCGTGTGTGTTGCAGGCCAACGATTATTAACGATACAAAACGTGCCTAAGAATCAGCTGTGCTCGCAAAATACAAAAAAAAAAAAAAAACAAAACAATACACAAAAAACACCAACAACAACAACAACATTGGCAACAATACACACCATGAGTGCGGAAGAGAAAAATGGCATAGAGCTTTGCGTTTTGTACTAGCGCTGCCAGATCTTTCATTGCACACGTATGTGTGTGTGTGTGCTTGTTTGTTTATTTCGATAAACATATGTAAATAACAGTTTATAAGCGAGGTTATGTAGCGTTATGTACCGATCGAACTAATTGCTGGCAACATGTGTTCAATGAAGCAATCAAGTAAATGTATTAAAATATGATGTTAGATTATGCCACGCAAAGTGATATTAACTGCAAAACAGTCTGGCAGCACGTACATTGCATGACAAAGAGAATGGTAGATGAAGAGAGAGAGAGAGAGAGAGCGCGAGCGACAGCAAGAACATAACAAGATCATTTCTTTATTTATTTACTTAAACATTAAACAAAGAACAAGGTGAGTTTGAAGAGTAAGCTAAGTAGAAATTACTCTCTTACTCAATGCATTTTGGCCAAGGAAAATACAAAGACAATAATAATAACAACAACAACAGCTAAACGTGACCTTTACTGCAGTAAAACGGGCTGAGACAACTGCGCAACGCAAAGGAAAAAAACAATACAAGAACGAAACACACACACACATATACATACACACATACGTAAATGCATACAGTGACAATTTAACTCACTCATGTTGCGCCTCGTGCAAAACACAAATGGTCAAAAAGTTACTGTCAATTACCTTGGCAGTGTTGCTGATCTTGCCAGGCTAAAAGGCATACACAGAGTTGAGCAGGCAAAAGTCGCAGGCACACACTCACACCCCCATACAGTCAGACACACACACACACACACACACACACACACACATGTCAGCGCAGTCACTCACTTGCTCATTTACTCAGCGACAACAAATCGCAGCCGCAGCGGCAGCGGCAGCCAATGCGGCAGGCCGATTCTCAAATGAGCCCCAGTATCGATTGAACAGTCGCGCGTAGCTCATCGAACTAAACTGAACTAAACTGGACTGATTTGGACGAAATTGAAATTGAAATTAAAATTGAAATTGGAAAACCGAAAACGAAACTGAAATAAAAAGCAAACAAACAACACAGAATAGAATCAAATCGAGCAAAGCAGCGAACGGCGCAAAAGCAAACAGCTGGAAAAAAATATAAGATATTCAACAACAACAACAGCAACAACAACGACAACGTTCAGTTTTCATAAAAGTTTTATTTAATTATTTATTGACATTTTTTTTTGTTTTTTTTTTTTGGGGTCTGTTATGTTTTATTTGATCTTGTTACGAAATTGTCGCTAAAACGGTTGATTCTTATTTGAAATCATTGAAAATACAAAAACAACAACAATTCTTACATATTTACTCGATTGCTTTGCAACGGATTTATGCTGAGAAGCCTCTGAGCGGCACTTGAGCATATATTTTTGTTTTTTTTTTTTAAACCAAATTGAAAAATATTTGAAAACGCAAAAAGAATTGCTGAGAAAAAAATCCATTTGATGCAAGTCAATGCGAAGCGTACGAGGAGTGTAGCGGCAGCATTGAATTCGGCGACGCTCAGCTGACAGGCAACAACAACAACAGCAACAGCAACATTTTAACAATTTGAAAGACAACAAAAAAAAAAGAATACAACGAAATTATTATTATTTTGCATATCAAAGCAACAACAACAGCAACAGCAAAAGGACATCCTGCAATGCTTGCAACATTCAACAGCATCAACACAACTTGCAACAAGGTCAACGGAAGTGAAAACTGACAATTTTTTCTCTTCACGCAAAAAACACAAAAATCAAAACAATAAAAACTTACAACAAAATTCAAAGTCGTTAAAAGCCAACAACAACAACTACAACAAACAAGTTTCCTAAACAAAGCCAAAGTGTGTTTTTCACTCTAAAAAAATATATACATACATATATAAAATTTTTCTTTTTGTGAGACTTTACACAAATAAAATATAAAAAAATACAAAAAAAAAAAAAAAAAAAACTAAACACAAAATACGAACAACAAAAACAATCTGAGGAACTAAGGAATCAACCCCCACCGACAAATTATTTTTACTTTAACAAGCAAACAACAACAGCAACAACAACAAAAATCCTAAAAACTAACAAAGCAGAAGGAAACTCACGAAGAGGAGCGAAGCGCAGAAGACAAAGACAAAGAGGGCCTATAGGAAAGAACACAAAAAAACAACAAAAACACATGATAAAAACGAAAACGGCAAAAAAATAAAATCGGTCATCAAAAAAAAAAAAAAAAAATACAACGAGACGAAGAACAACAAAATACAAAAACCAAAAAAGCAAAAACAACAATAAAATAGTAAACAATAATCTGTAATACAAAAGAACATAACAAAGTCACAACAGCAACAACAGCAACAACAACAACAACAACACTACAATGAAACAAACAAAAAAAGTCGCACCTGATGGGGGATGGGGATGGGTCGCCTGCTTTGGCGTTAGTCTCGTTAACGTAAGTGAAGAACAATTCTTTTAACATATTATTATAGTTCATAATATTTTATCTTATATGCTTTGTTTTTCATTAGTTATAAGTTTGTCCACAGTCTTCAGCTCAAAACTGTCACATTTTACAGTTACTTGAGTTATTCGATCCTCTATTTCCCATAAATTAAACTCATTAAACTGTCGTTATCAATTGAAATGTCAAGTCAAGTCATTTAGCCTATCCTACTATTCATGTAAGACTTCTATGATAAATACTTGCATAGAATCATCATCAACTATACTATTTGATTATATAAACATATACATTACATGAATCTTACGTTTGATTGTTCGTTTTTTCAAAAATCCAATTGAAAATATTGTTGATTTTTAAGCAACTGTTTTCAAGTTGGACTCTGAATTGATTTGCTGCGGGCAACTTGTGGGCAGTTCACTGGGCCTCCCTCTTCACGGGTTTTAGTATATTTATATTATATTATATATACATATATTGAAATTGCTTAGAAATGTAACGAGCGTTTCGAATGGGAGAATTTGCAGATTGCTGCGTTGTCTAAACGCCGATTTACGCGTGCAACTTTCAAAGGCCGTTCACGTATTGCAAACGTAATGCAAAATGTTTGCCATACCCGAAGTCGCACACACCAATTTGTGCGACACTTGCCGAGCTATGTGCCATTAGACGCACTAATAACTATGATCAATACTTCGAATCTATCGGATTCTATTCTAGTACAGTATAATTATACTTTCATGGTGAAACCAAACAGTTGCTGCAATTCCCAAAGGCAACAATCCAACAAACGTTTGTATTTGCAAAACTTCTGTTTGCAGGACTTTTTAAAAATAAAATTAGAATTAGAAACGTTTGTGCATTTGCACACTGCCTTATCATAATTTATGCATGACACGCACTGCTTGCTGAGTGTTGTCGTCGCCTTCCAGTGGCACAATTAAGTTGCAACTAACGTCGTCGCATACAAGTGCTGTGTGAGTGTAGCAAATGCATGAATCAGTTGGGCGCAAAACGGTTGGTGCAAAGTACTTGTAATTCGAATAAAATATGTAACGATTTCGATTTATTTATCAGCGCAGGCAATGAGTTTAAATCAAGGCGCTTTATGACATTTTGTTGTCGTTTTGCTCATTCCTACTTACTCATGCTTTCAGTGCTTTTGAACAATCAATAACAAAGTTTAATAATTAACTAAACTGAATTCTAAATGACGACGATGACGATGACGATGATGATAATAATGCTGACGATGATGATGATGATGATGATGATGTAAAGATCATGTGAGCACCGACACATCGAATACAATTGATTGTTCTTTTATTGCTTGAACAATCGAACCGAACAACATGAAATTAAATGAAAATCTTCGCTTTAAGTAATTTGATGTCTTCGTTGCTTAACGGAGCTCCCTTGCACGCCCCCACGACCCCTCAAATTGTACGCTTGCTGCACAAATTGTGTGTTCTTTGTGTTTTTGTTAGTGTTGCTTGTTTTTTTTTTTTGTTTTTTTTTGTTTTTATTTCGAGTTAGTATTGTTGTTGCCCTTGGAAGAATCACGCATTTGGCGCGTGATCTTTAAACGAAATGTGCCCCAACAACAACAACAAATGAGCGAATGAGCAAATTGGACACGCGTTGTGTTCATTTTGTTGCTCTGCGATGCGACACGCCTTTTCAGCCTTAGAGACGCTCCTCAGTCCAGAAAACACACCGCAGCGTGCATCAGACATAATAACAACACAAAAGCAGCAACAGCAACAACAAACATTGGCAAATGTTGTCCTCTCTTGTTCCATTGCTTTTGGCATATCATTTTTTTTTTAATTTCATTCTTGCTTTCATTATATTTCTTCTTTTGACTGGACAACAGCAACAGCAGCAACAACAACAAAAGCGACAATTAAATTGCTTTTTTATGCTTTGATCATCGATGACGTCAAATGAACTGTTCTCCATTTCTGTTGCACATTTTAGCATTTCTAATAAAAATAGAAATAAAACTAGTAATAAAAATGCATTTAAGCATTTCAAAGCAAACACAAAGTCAAGCAACAACAACAACAGCTACAAAAACAGCAACAACTGTGCTGATAATGACACATTTAATTAGCAAAACTGCAAATCGCGAAATATCAACGAACACAAGAGACAAAACAATATAAAGCGACTATGTATGTATGTACGTACATATGTACATACATCTGTTCTACATAAATTTGTATAAAAAGTAACAAATAAAAAAGACTTTGAGGGTGGAATACAAAGTTATGTGCATGTGTGTGTGTGTGTGTGTGTGTCACCAACATGCAGCAACGTACAAGCACAATTCGATTTTTATACCCTACACGTTATAAATATATTGTTTATATTAGTTTTGTGCAAAGTGTCAATGCGTGCAACGCCCAAAAAGAAGGCATGGCACATCTGACAAATATGCATTTATGTGCATATATGCTTCTTCTTAGCTGTATTATTAATTGAGCACGCTCATGATTAGCAAGTAAAAAAGAAACGAAGAAGAAGAATATTTAAATAACATTTCAAATGATCAGCGATATCTCCTTTTGTGTGTTACAAACTTCATAACGAAGTTATAGTATTATTCATTGCGCGTAGAGTACAAAAACTAAGAATGAAAAAAAAAAAACAATAATATTGAAAATAAATCGAATTCGAGAGTTTTGTGCTCAATTTTCGATACGAACACATCTACTTATATGTACATACATACATATACATATACATATATGTAAATACGCACATGTAGAAAATCACATTAGAAAGCAACAACAACAACAACAACAATGCGAACACAACAATTAGAATTTGTTGACATTGAGAAATCACAAAGACAAAAAACAAAAACACGAAAAAAAAAAAAGACAAACGCGTCTGCGCGTCGGTTGCGAAAGAGAGGCTGCGATCAAGTGGGGAAATGTGGCCCGCATGTTAATCCTCAATGCAGGTGTCTGTCGAGCAAGTGTGAATGAGTTGCGCACAGTTTTAATAATTACTGCGACGACAAGGACAAGTATCCGCAGAAGGCAATAGCAGAAAAATAAATAATTCAATGAACAGTGCAAATTTCTGTGCAAGAACAGTATTATTTTTTTACCTTGCCAAGTTTTTGTGCATCATTAATGATACATGTGCACATGCATGCACTTGTTCAACACACATACATGCACAACAATGTGTGTAAGATATGTTCATGCATGCATGCATGCAGCGAGCGACGCACGAACGCACGCACACACACACACACAGCCAATCTTAGTCAAATGTCACCCATTGTCACCCACGCCCACATTCACGCTTCCATGCGCTCTTTGCTTTTGTCTTTGTCTTTTTTTAGGGTAAAAATAGTTTCCTACTAATTCAATCACTTAGCAGTCGTCGTCTTTGACGTTGACGTTGACGTCGTCGCATATTCATGAGCGCTTTTTCAACACTATATTTCAAGTCACAATAATGCTCGACTTTGATTTATCTCTTACTCTCTCTCCTCTCTCTCTCAATTTATTTTGTTTCATTCGATTTTGTTTGATTTGTTGTTCTATGCTTGCTACTTGTTCGCCGTAACGCCGCGCCTTGCTGCTCTCCCCTACACTTGCATAAGCTCAATATTTGATTTCTGTTGAGAAAGGTTAGGTTTTTTTTATTTTTTTTTTTTCTGTTGTTTTGCTTGAACACATTGTAAATAATATAAGCGCAAATTGAAAGTCAATTTGTGCCAATTTGATATTGTTGCTCTAATGTATGACGAATGACAATGCATCTGAACGTGTGACAGAGAAGGAGAGACAAAGCGTAGGATTTTAGTTGCCAAACTCAATTTTAATCAAAGTCAGTCACTTGATGATGATGATAGACATGATGATATGGTGGACAATTATTTTGGCATTTCATTATTTACAATAGTAATGTAGGCTAAGGCGATCGATTAGATTAAAAATAGCAATCAAAGTTGTTTTTGACAAATACTAATAAGACAAGAACTACAAACTGATCCTTGACAAACCATCCATCTACCAAGCAACAGCTATTAGAAGATATAAAAAAAAAAGATAAATTTCAAAAAAAAAAAAAAAATAGGAATCGCCCGAGCAGGGACTTGAACCCTGGACCCTTGGATTAAAAGTCCAATGCTCTACCGACTGAGCTACCCGGGCAGGTTGTGCAACCTTTGCTCAATGTTTAATATTAAACAAACACATTCACATTTGCTACTGTAAAAGAAAGGAAAAAGGATGTAAGAAGAAGCATTAACTGAATTACAATCAATCAACGCTTGGCATTGCTTAATTGATAAGCCAATCATTGAAGCAATCAATTAATCAATCAATCAATCAATTAATATCAAAATGCAAAACAATTATGTCAATTATTTTTGCGTTTTCTGCCGTATAAATTTACAAATTGCTTTGAAATCAAAAACATTCACACATAAGCCAATAACCATAAAAGAGAAAATTAAAAAATGGTTTATCGCACGCGATTGTACATGCGTGAGTGTTAGCAAGCAAGCAAGCACGTACCTTTTGGACTCACGCACTCACGCACGCTGCTCCCGGCAATACTTCAGCAAAGTTTATGCTTTCATCTGTTGCCCAAACAAGTAAACAAGCGGCCAATTTATAAAGAGGTTTCTTATCTTCAACTAAAATGAAAAATACAAAAACTATTGGGCAGCAGCTTACCTCGACCTTGCCGAATATTTCATACGCTTCATACAAAATTTTTGAATTTTGCAAAAACATGTTTTCAAGAAAAGCGCCATCTTTCGTATGTTAGTCATGTCTATAACGACTGAGGATGGGAGGGTATTTTATTATATTTAATTTGGTGACATATTTGAATATTTGTAATACAATTCACTATGTGAAGAGTAAAAGCCGCAAAAGAAGCACAAAGTACAAAAATGAGCAGCATAGGTAAAACGAAACAAGAAGAAGACAGACCGCCGCCGCCGTCGACACGACGAAAGCAATATGCGATTTAATTAACCCGCTTGGCAACTCAATTAAAAGCAAAAAAAAAAAAAACAACATGCGAATAAAAAAACTTATATTATAATTTTTGGTTTTCATTGGATTGTAAATCAATACATACATACAAACATATAGAATTTTAAGAGGGTAAAACTAAAAGTTGAACAAAAACAAAAATATTTGTTTAGAATTTAAGGCCTTATCAGCTCAAGAACGTCAACCAATTATTTGCCAATAAAGTAGAAAAAAAATATATGCACATACATATATACAAACATGGATATGTGTGTATGTACACACAATCGTGCATTCATACATAGAGCGATATTATTTGCACATGATCTGTCGTTTGAAGATGATATTTATTCAAATGATCACGTGAATATGTATGTATGTATTGTGAAGCCAAATGCGCAGGCGAACCAACGATGAAACAAAGAAGCAGAACCGAAAGCTCAAGCGGCGACTGCATTCCCGCCTCACTCGCACTCACGTCTGCCTTATGCAATGTCTGTCTGTTGCTGTGTCATGCCCCTTGCCGATTAATGTTTAATAACTTCTATTTTAATTATGTCTGCTAACAGATGTTTCAAGTAGCTGTTTTATCTGCGTTCTATTTATTTGACAAAAAAACAATATTTAAAATAAAAATGTATGTACGTTTAACTCAATTGAAAGCCAAAGTTCAAAGCCGAAAAAAAGAAAAATCGGCGACAATTCACAAACAAACGCCTACACGGCACTTTGACATGACGTTCACACCGCGCTCGCAATTTACACGCATTACAACAACAAAGTGTTTGTGTTTGAAATGCTTGTCACATGTGTGTGTGTGTGTATGATGTGCAAAATAAAAAAATACATATTCATATGTATATATTTGTCTATGCAAACAAGTGAACATAAAAAATGAATATGCAAAGCATAAAACGACAAACTGACACAAGCAACTAACCGTTTTTTTTTTTGTTTCATTTCGTTTTGTTTTTGGTTTTTTGTGTTGTCAGCATCGCTTATTGGAAAAATGAAAAGAAACGTGGACTTTGAAATAGCACAGGAAAAGACAACAGAAAAGCGAATTTGCAGCAATAAAAAAAAATAACGAAAATGCCCTGAGCCAATTCTCTTGCGTCTCTATATTTTTTTTTTTTAAGTTGTTTTTGCTTTTCAAAGCAAACAAAATTATTGTTTGCTCTGTATCAGGTACAAATTCTTTTTATATTTTTTTTTTGCTTTTTTATTATTATATTTTTTTATTTCACTAAGTTTTTGCGCTGTTTTAATTAAGTCTACAAGCAAAATGAACATTTTTACGCTGACATGATTTTCCAAATATTTTCTTGTTGTTGCTTTTGGCATGCAAATTTATTTTAAAACAAAAAAACATTTCGCCAAAGCACACAAACAATTTTATATTGTCGTCGTTATTGTCGTTTTCGTCGTCGTTGTTGTTGTTTTTGTTGTTGTTTTTGTATTTGTCTGACAAATAAACTGAAAAACAAGCTTAGTTATTGAACATTTTTTAGATACGCATTACTTGAAAAACTCGAAGAAGAAGAAGATATAAACATATAAGAGTCGGCAACTCTTGACCATGGCGTCGTTTTTTGATAATTCAATTTAGAATTCAAAATTGTGTTTTAATTTTTTTGTGTATTACAACTTGAGATACAAACGTATAAATTTAAAAAAAGGAAATAATTTTGTAGATACTTGAAATCGAAGGTGTTACTAGATAAGAAGGCCAAAGTAAAAAACAACAAATCCAGTTCAAGGTTTAGGAAAAATTAGAACACGCATTATTTATATATAATACTCAAGAATCATTAATTGCTGTTTATCAATATGGATTTGAACAGGAAAGTGAAAAGTGCAAATCATAGCGCGAAGGATAGAATATAATAGTTAGGTATATATAGATAGACAGATAGATAGATAGATAAATAAGTGGCTATGTGTATTTAACCAGATAAGTGAATAGCTAAATAAATAGTTTAATACATAGATAATTAGATTGTTATTATATTTAGATAAAAAAAGTTCTTCGTTTCGGATTTCAACTTCTTTTCCAACGACTGTCACGTTCGGATTCTTCACTCACTCTGCTTCTTCTACTTCTACAAAAAAGGCCTTCTTGAACTAAGGAACGGAAAGTTCATCGAAAAAACCGAAATGATTATTAGACTTGTGTCAATTGGTGCAAAGTGTAGAACAGCCTCTAAAATAGAAATAAAACAAACACTGAAAAGAACACGCACGCGTTTCAATCATCACTTGGTAACCATAATCAAATGAAGTCAGACACATTAATTTCTCTTCATTTTTTTTTATAATTTTCGACCATCACCTTATCATTTATGAACATGACTAAAGGCATCACTTCACACATGCCAAAGAAGAATAAAAAAAAATAAAGAAATTCGGTTTTAACACTCATCAAAATAATACATAACAACAATAAACTCAACGCTAAATAACAGAATTGAAACCAGAATCAAAAAACTTGTGAAAATTCGAACAGAATAAAAATTTTGTTTTTTTCCTCTTTTTTAATACTGCACCAATAAAAAAAACATATTCCAAATGCTGCGACTTTCTTTGTGGCCTGACTGCCGCCTACAACGAGGACAGTGGCGGCAAAGGCGATGGCAAATGTTAATTTAATTAGCACACGCTAAGAGCACATTAATCTATTATTTACCACAAATTTTATTGTGTTCTATTCTTATTTTTATAATTTGTTTTTCTTGTTTGTTTGTTTGCTAACTATAAAAAAAAGAGCACAGTGCTAAAATCAAAGCGAATTGACTTAAAAAAAAAAAAATAGTTCATGCCAAAAAATAAACCAAATCGTGCCGTGGCGTGCCGATCCATTCCGATCCGATCCGTGCCATTTGATAAAAGACGAAATGAACTTTGCTTGCATGGCGCGATTCGTTGGCTACAAGCGGTGGGGGGAGCGAGATGGCTAATGTTTGCCGACTGTAAAATTTATGAAGTGCAACAGAAAACAAAAACCCAAAAGAAAAAAGTCAGACAGTCAGACAGACGGAAAGCAAGAAGAAGAGGAAATCTGATATATGTAATTAACTGCTTTGTTATTGCGTCAGTGTGTGTTTGTGTGTGTGTGCAAAAAGCAACCTGTTGAAAATGCTTGAACAGCCCAGTAGAACTTGAATGCATGAAAAGTGCGCATTTTTTCACGTGCTCTTTTCTGCAGAAATCATGGTATTTAGTAGTACAGTTTATGTTCTGACTGGGAAGTTCCAATAAATGTCAATAGTCAATGCACACACAGACACACACACACACACAGACACACACAAGTCAAGTCACGAGATCGACGCATGCAGTACAAGGAAACTGCAAGATATATAAAAAAAAAAAAGAATAAATAAAGCGAACAAAACGAAATTCTGAATAAAAAAAAGCTGGTTTTGTACAATTCAATGAAGCAGCGTCATCACGTGACTTGTGCACAAGTCAATGCACAAACGAAGGCGAAGCAAAGGCGGGTAGTGGCACTGAGTGCGCGTAAATGAAGCGGTACTTGAAGTCACAACAAAAAAAAAAAAAACAACTACAACAATTAAACAAGCAACCCAACTGACTTACTCACTCAATACAGAAAAGTCGTATGCCAACGCTGGGGCTGGGTGAGTTGCAATGGGCGGGGAGAGCGTTGCAGACCAGTTGAGATCGGGCACATGACTGCAAGTTGTGACTACAAGTTTGTAATTTTTATTTTTATTTTGCTTTTGTTTTTGCATTGTTTTGTTTTAATGTTTGTTGCATTTGAGGCATGGTGAAGTTTATCGAGTTAATCTATAAAGACATACAGACCAACGGACATACGGACGGACGGACGGACGATCGGTCGACGGTCAGACAGACAATCATTTAGACAGGGTTGGCAAGCGTGTGCAGCATTTCCTGTTCAAACTTGTTGTTTCTCGCATTGCGCTTTGAAATTCTCGATGATCAGCCAAAGGCTGACAAGCATTGATGACAGGCGTTCCATGTGTGTGAGTCTGTGGTTTTTAGAGCTCAAATGTATTTAATTGTTTCAAGATAACGGTCTTTGCTGCTTACTATTGTACACTGCTTTATCATAATTGAGTTGACTCAAGAGCTACTTTTCCTAATACTTATTTACGTGTCTGGAGACTTTGCTTTTATTTTGGATAGCATGCATACAAACATCCAGCTGTCGGATTCTCTCAAACATCTGCTCTACAATCCAATCGTTTTGTCAGCACGAAACCGCAAGTAAGCTCTGAAACAAAAACCTTCAACCGAGCGCTTGCAACTGTGACCGCCACGCCCAGCTTGCTAAAATTGGTCTGACCAGACCACAGACCATTTTCGACTCGCAAAATTTCCGATAAAGAAAACCATTATTCGCAGTTTGAATGATAAATTCTCATAATTTCGTCCACTTTGAAATTCTGGCCACAAGACATGCTAATTTAAGTCACGCAACTTTCGCTTTTAACTTTTTATTAGCTCGTATGTTTATTTTTTTCTTATTTATTTATTAATATTATTACTTTATTTATTAGTTGTTGTTTTTTGTGTTTTCAAAATTATTAATTAAGTCTTTTATTGTTTCCATGACGATATCATTTACTTTATTCATTTATTGTTAGCTGTTGCATAAGTCACATGCCTGTGTGCATTAAGTAATGATCGTTAGCTTCTAACTGAGTGTCTGTCTGTTCTCAACGCAAATTCGGGACCAAATCACATGACGAATTACTGTTCTCACATAAAACCGAAAGTATTCACTCTTTATTTCAATTTTGTTATTGTATACACACATATATACATACATATATATATATATATATATGTAGATAGTATATATGAAACCAGCATGAACCGCACTCAATTGAAGTGTTTGGCATCCGCGTGTAAATGTACTTCACAGTTAATTGCTTCAATTGCTACAAATTTATTTACTGTCGATCATCAGTTGACTTCGTTCGTTGCTTCAATTCAATTCGATTTGACTCTGCTTGCTCTGTTTTCCGCATGATACACACAAGCCCCAAGCCGCCCGACCGCCCCCAAGCCTACCCGGCACGTTTAACAAAAGGATTTCAATTAAAAGTTGACAAGAATGAACAAATAAATTAACTAAACCGAAATGCATGAATAAGCGCACAATTTTATGCACGCTATCTTATTTTAGGAGGGTATATTGGCTTTCAAAATAAGACAGAGGGACGTGCCCCACCGTCTTTATGAATGCCCTGTGCTCTTTTAAGCCATAAACATACCAAGTTTGTGCCTTAAGTGTGAAAATAAAATCCCAAAAATATCAATTTATGGCAAGTGTGTAACCCATGGGGGGCAGGGCCGGTCCGTGGCTCCCCCAACAACCCAACTTTGGTACTACCAATACTTGAATTAGCTCCGATTTATGCAAATTTGCCCCCTCCCCCTACGTGACAAGCTGGCTTCGTGCTCGATTGAAGGTACAGGGTCTTTCAAAGTCAAGAATTCTTGATCCGAGCACGGGTGATCAACATTTTGACAACACGTAAGTTGAAAAATGTCATTAATCGAAAAATAAAACCATAAAATTTATAATTGCGTTATTAAATATATGTTAATTAAAAGTTAATGACAAATTATGCCTGGCAGAGCATTAATTTTGTTTTGTTGTTTTTGTGCGAATGTCCGACGAAGAGTTGAAGCTATGAACTTTCAACTAAAAACGCGCACAAAAAATACTCATTTTGTTATTTTGAGGCAAAAATCACCAACGATTAACTCAACTTGCTGTCAAACGTTTACATTTTTGTTATTGTTATTGTTATTTCGCTGACAAAGAAGAAAATATTAAATACTTCAACAATTACACAATTCAATACAAACAAAGTTGCAAAATCAACTGAATTTATTTTTAGCGCAACGAACAACAACAACAACCACAAAAATTCGGCCAAATGTGAAAATGGAATTGTCACGTTGAACAAAAAAAAAAATAAATAAATAAATACGAAAAAACACAAATAATTTGTTGCAAATTAGATTTGAAAATATTTGATCTAAGAGTTATTCAAATATAAACAGGAACAAATATTAAATAAATAAGTTGTTTCGTCATTTGTTGTAAGCTTTGTTAGCTTCAGGCAAGCCATGCCCAAAATCAAGGCGCGGGCGGCGGTGTATAAACTTGATTATTCTTTAGGAATTTGACTTGCCGCAGGAAATTCGTTTCAAGAACGACAAAACGGACTTCTCTCTCTCGCTAGTTATACTTTATAAGCTATGCCACGCCTTCTTACAGGGCTAGAAGTTACAGGGCATAAAAATAAATAAATAAAGTTTAAATAAGTCACTTTGATTGTTTGAGGCACAAGTGTGAAGTACATAAATCTTGTCCAAATCTCATTTTATTTTCCATGCAAAATTACAACAACAACAACAAAATCTCCATCTTGTTGCTGTTGCTGACCGTCATGTTTGTTAGGTAAATATTTTGCAAAGTTTTGATGTTAATTGATTTGAGATAACCTTTCGGTTGAGCTGCAATGGCGGTGCCGGGCGCAGGGTGTAGGGCGGGGGGCATAGGTGTTTAAATGCATAGTTACACGCTTCGTTTGTATGTAAAATTCAAAACACGCGAAGCAAACACGAAACACGAAACACACATGCACAGCACAGCGAAAATAAATCAAATCAAATAGAATAAAATAAAATGAAATACAAAAGTTGAACATTGTTAGGTGCTAAATAGACGAGCAGAAAGAAAACGGCAAACAAATGTATGGCATAACAAAGTTACATAGACCTGTACATGCATGTAAGTGAAAACATATTGAATTCAATTGGTTTGATTGATTCTTGCTTAATGTTTGAGCCTTGCTATTGACTGACAACAAGTCGTCAGGCCGAGTTCAACAAACGCAACGCAACGCAACGCAATTAATTATGCAACGCCAAACACGTGCTGAGTCGCGTTATTGCCCCAATCGCCACCCACATCACCCCACATTCATCAAGCCTCTTGGTCGCCCGATCGTTCAATTGTCCATGCAAAATAATGAGAGGCTGACCGTGAAAAGAGCGCACACACTCACATTGCATTTCAAATAGCAGAAGCAGGAGAAACGAAGCAAACGTTATTGTGAACTTGAACCGTTCAAAGTCCATGAAATTCCACCGAATTCCGTTTTTCGGGTCTGAAATCGACACACTTATTTTGATGTATGCGCACGTCTGCGACGCATGATGCCCTGCCCGTGCTCTTGGCCATGAAAGTCCAAACAAGCCACTACAAATACAACTACAAACACACAAAGACCATGTTGTTTTTACGCTCTTATCTAACTAAGTCCAACTGACTGCGACTCAGACAGACCGACTGACTGACTGACTGACTAGCGATTTGTCGCACATAACTTTCATTATTATTTATGAAGTACTGTTTTTGTTTAAATTTTTCGTTCTTATGACGTCATCATTGCACAGCGGCATAGAGTCTGAACGACCGACCGACCGACCTACGACATTTTGCATATGAGTTCTTTGCTTAAACCATATATATGACACAAAGAAACAAACAAAATCGCATGGGTTTTTTAAGAACTCTCGAGACATCCTGTTTTCGAGTGGTTTGTTAATGATTTGTAAATGTCTGAAAGCCAAAAAATAAATACAGTCTTTATGGACGGAACATGATAACAATTGCTTGACAATCGAGTTAATTTGTTGTTGAGATATTGATATATATGGCGTGCTTCTACTAAGTCTTGAAGCAACTCAAAACCAACGTAAATATTTCAATATAATGCATTTAAATGTTTAAACCAACCATTCATCAGTCGACCAATCAATCAATCACTCAATCAATCAGTCAATTTGAACTCTTTTGTCATACAATTTTTATAAAACCAATAAACAAAAAAAAGAACTGTAATTGAAATCAAAATTACAAAAAGATTTATAGTTATACAATCAAAATAAATCAGTAATATTTGTTGTTGTCACAAACCGTTATATTCGATAAACAACTCTCACGCTCGCGCGAGCACACACACACACACACACACACACACATACACACACTCGTGCACTCAATCAATAGTCAATCATTTATTCAAGCGTTCATTTCAGTCAATTAGTCAATAAACCATAATTGAAGGCATGCACAAGTGGCTCAGTAAAATTAGCAATAAATTATAACAATAATCATAATTATTATTTGCAAACAAACAACACACACACACACACACACACACACACATCGCACAACAAACAATTCCTTATGCCATTAGTAACTAAAAAATCGAATATCAAATTAACTACAACAATAATAAATACTCTAAAAAACAAAATTTGTTGTACTTTTATAATGACTTGTGATAATTGAATTATCAAATAATTAGCGTTTGTACAATTGAAAAATTTGTGCAACATTTTAAATGATAAAACAAACGATTACAGTTCACTGAACAATATAATACCCTTTACTCTTGAGATACACCGATTTGTGCTGAGGTTTGGAGAGACATTTACGCCTATAGTATTCTTGATCCGCATGACAAGTCGTCTTCTGGATCGATTTCCCCTTCTTATTTTGAACATTTACATGTCTTTTTATTGGATGGATACTTAGAATATCAGAGACTGGTAAGAAATATCAAGAAAACAAGTACAATGTTGAAGAGGAGAAAGCACAACCAACAAAACAACATTATCTTCATGATGATAATGAAGCTTATTGGTTATAAGATGTTGTCGTCATTTACAAGTTAAGAAAAAAAATTAAAAAAGATTCAATGGAACGACTTCGAAATACTCTATATGATTGACACTCTGATTAAGGCTGTAGTCCATAGTTTTAGTCGGAAAGTAAGTTTTTTCGCCTAAGATTATAAAGGACGTGGTCAAATCGACTTCTTAAATAGAGAATCCCAATCGGAATGCTGATCAAGTATATTTATGCCTTGTAAGGTCTTGTACGATGTATTTTCAATACATTACAAAACCAATGTGCCATCACGAATTTAGCAAACGATAAAGCGTATAAAGATAAGTGTTTAAAAAAACAAAAGAAAAAAAAATATATATACATATATAATAGGAAGTAAACAACTTGGAATACGTCATCAGCCTTGTGCTTGACGATTATGATGATAATAGCTTTTGAGAGCATGATAATCTCTCAATGGCAGGAATGAGGACTGGGGGGGTAGGTGGCGGAACGGCCGAATAGACCAAATAAATAGTGGCATGCAAACAGATGATCATCCACTTACCGACTTCTGGCCAATGGAAAAGCAGACAGTTGACAAATTGCACAATGATAATGATTGAGTGGACATTGATAGCAATATGTGTTATGATGTTACTGTATGGTGTGGTGTGGTGTACTTATGGGTAGGCCACTTCGAGATATAGCTACCTAATGACGTCCACAATGCCAATGATGCCAATGCTAATGAAGTTTGCCTTGTCGCAGCTTCGGTGATGCTTTTAGTTACCATTGCCATTGACGATGGTGATGATGATGATGATGATGTTTGTCGTAATTATGATGAATCACGTACATTGCGCTTCGGCCGATAAGATTCAAATATTATTTATGACAGGTCATTAGCGACTAATTGCACGCCATTGGCGACGCCAACAACGTCTTTGCCTTTGTCGCTATTCTTGTTGTCTACTACAACAACAACAACAACAACAGCTTTACGAAATCCACGAAGTGTGCCGCCCATATATGTGTCATGTGCGTGTGTGTGTGTGTGTGTGTGTATGTGTAATGTGCATGTGTCAATACTGAAAGCAATAAACGGAATATATATTTTTTAATAAATCATTAAAAACCAATCAACAATAAACAATAAAAATTCCACATACTTTCTTCTTCTTACACTTGACAATCTTATTTTTATGTGTGTTTGTTTGTACCTTTCTTTCTCGTGCAACAGTTGGCAACACGTTCAATCGAGCCCTCGTTCGGTCTGCTTTTCGGCGATCTTTTGCATGATCTCGACGTTGGAACCACCGGCGCAGCTGTGATAATAAGTGCCTTAGATGTTTGCATGAACTTTTCGGGTCTCTTTGTGGGTCCGCTGCTCAAAGAATTCTCCTACCGTAAGGTGGCCATTGCCGGCTCCCTGCTCTGCGGCCTCGGCCTGGCGCTCACCTCGCCCGCTGCGAGCATGGCGCACATATTGGGCACGTACAGCGTAATAAACGGCATCGGTGTCGGCCTGTCGACATCGGCGGCATTCGTTGCGCTCAATCATTACTTTAAATACAAACGCGGTCAAGCGGTTGGCCTCTCCATGGCTGGCACCGCATTGGGTATGCTGATTATGCCGCAATTGGTGCGTATACTGCTCGAAGCGTATAGTTTTCGCGGCGCTGTGCTGTTGCTTGCCGGCGTCGCATTGAACGCAACAGTGGGTTCGGTGTTATTGCAGCCGGTCAAGTGGCACATGAAGGAGGTGGTCGAGGATGAGGAACTGATGAATATCTCGGCATTGCCAACGCCGCAGATAATGACTGCGCCGCCTGAATTTCATGTCATCAAAGAAGACGGCACCGAAGAGGATGCCTTGCCCGAAATGAATACGTTGCTCTTCAACAAGCATAACCAACATCAGAGTCAGATGCGTAAAAATTACTCCGAGATGGCAATGAACACAATGAACGGCTCACGTTTGGGCATACCAAAGCGACCGACATTCCCACGCATCATGTCGCTGGCCGGCGTGCAGTCAGCGGATCAGAGCGGCGGCGCTGGCGGCTATGCCTCACAGGCAGAGATTAATGCGGCGCAATTACGCTGCCGCAAGGCTTCGGTCACATCGAATTTATCGTACATGGACTTCACCGGTTCCATACTGCAAGTGCACTTGAATACCGGCGATGCTGAATTTGAGAAAAACGATCGCGAGTTGAAGCGCGTCGGCACAGCCACCGGCGGCATGTTGGGCACGCATCGTGACTCGTTCATTAAAATGAAGCCCACCGAAATGGACAAGCAGGCCGAGGCATTGGCCACGGCCGCCGCAGTTGCTGCCGATGACGAGAACAACAAGAAGGCTGAGAAGAAAGCGAGCTTTTGGCGTCGCTTTGCCACACTTATGGATGTTGATTTGCTCAAGGATAAAATGTTTTTGAATCTACTCTTCGGCCTATCCATTTTCTATGTAGCCGAGATGAATTTCAAGATGGTGACGCCGTTCTTCTTTGCCAACCTGGGCTATAAGAAAGCCGACGTTGCCTTCTGCCTCTCGATAACAGCCATCAGTGATATTTTAGCGCGTATTGTGCTGCCGCCGCTCTTCGATCGTACCACAATACGTAAGCGCACCGTGTTCCTCGTTTCCATCATTTTCGTGGCCATCACGCGTTCAAGTAAATATTTATGCGGCATGTTGTTGTTACTGTAAATATTGATCGAATTATTATTGTGTATATATTTTCAGTTATGGCCGAACAAACCGATTGGACGCAACTGATGATCTGGCTTTCGATTTGCGGGTTCTTTCGTGGTTCGGCGCTCAGTAATTTCACACTTACCGTTTCCGAGTACTGCTCGCTGGAGAAACTGCCATCGGCTTTTGGTTGGCATCTCGTTGGCAAAGCATTGTTCGTCATTGTCTTTGGTCCATTGATCGGTTAGTGAACTCATTTGGCAGCTTCAGCAGCGTATTGTTTTAACGTCTTGCATTTCCTTTACAGGCCTTATACGTGACGTCACCGACAGCTATCCCATTTGCATACACGCGCAGAGCTTCTGCATTTGCATGTGTGCCTTGGCTTGGGGCATTGAGTACTTTATTGAGTACATGGATGAACGTAAGCGAACAAGGGACACAAACACGGACACGGATACCTCACCAAACACTAATCTTAAGCTGTAGGCAGTCATACGGCCTGGAAAATGGAAATTTAAGAGATGGAGCAACTGAGAGCGGGAACGTGCGAGCGATCGTGTGCTATGAGCACGTTATTATATTAGTAGACACTTATATACATATATATTTTACACACTTATGACACTGAGACATCCTTATACACATACATAGATGAACGAGTATATATATATACATATACATGCATGCTCCTTTTGTACAAGATTTGAACTCCGAATCGGCTCATTTGGACTGCCTAAAATCGCATTACTCATGAGTATACTCAGTTTGAGCAAATCAATAGCTTGTTTATTAGTCTAACCTATGATCAAATCAAACTACTTACTCATTAGAGATTCACTTTTTTTGCAAGCATGAATTAGTTACACACGAATGTATAATGTGCATAGTATAGCAAAACTCACTCGAACACTCAAACATGTACTTATGAGAATATTCCTTAGGAAGACATTCGACCATTCGGTCATCTATGCATCGAACTTGTGTGCATTACAAATGCGTGAGTGGCACATTGAACAACTCACTGAACGAACGCATTTTCAATACAGAACTCCTGCTCCTACGTCCACTTTTCCTGCTGATTTACTTCGATTTAATTGCATATGTGTTTATGTAAGCCAGAACGATCTATGAGCATGGTTATATCATTAACACTTTTACTATTATTACTATTAATATGATTCGTTTTTCTTTTTTTTTTTTTTTTAATTTTGTTAGCGAACTTTTATGTGATAGTTCAAAGATAGTTGTAAATGTTTCAAATCAAACGGTTTCAATGACTTAAACTAAAAGTAAATTTGTAGTAGTGGTAGTGTGTAGCTGAGCCGAGTGTGTTGAGTCGAGCTGAGCTGAAGGACAACTTGTTGAAGTGATCGTCTGAAATACAAAAAGAAAAATAAAATGCTTACGATGATTAATTATTACTACTTAAGTGAAATCGAGACGGAAAATTCTACACAATTATTAATATTATTTACTTAAAATACAAGAACAATAATAGAAAATAATTTCGCTTTTTTTCTACTCTGTGTGAAATTGCATGCTGTGCCGAGCGTGAAAATACAATTGCAAACACAAATATATATTATAATCTTTCATATCCTTTCTTAAGTATTTCACAGCAAAAAAAAGCTTTCTATTTATTAATTATTACTATTGTTGGTTTGTGCATTGAGCAAAGTTTACTAAAACCGAATGGAAATTATTTGCCAGTACTTAAAGTTGCGTGAGAAATTAGCTTAGTTTAAAAAACAAAAAACGGAAATAATAATTTTTTTTTTTATATATATAAATCACATTATGTTTAATTAACTCTATCATTATAAACATATAGACATGAGCATAAATTGATATGCAAATGAACAAGTGTAGTTGCAAAACTTATTGACTAAATTGAATGAATAAACAAAATAATAAAAAAAAAAAACAAAATGAGTGTCTTATTTTGCAATGTAAAGTAATTGTGTTGTTTTCAACATTTAATGACCGCTATAAAGATAAGCGGCACTCGGCGGGGTGGGTGCGTGCGTAGGCGTAGGCGGTTTTGCCATACACTTGTCACAGTAGCGAGGCCACTGGTTATTACATTATATTGCTGGCTTTACACGCCTCTGGTGGGAAGAATAAATTTGATGTAATAAAAAAAAAAAAAAGCCATAATTACAGCAAATAGTAATGTATGCAAATAAACAGTTAGATACACAGTTGGGCTATGATGTTATACATAATGCATGTGAATTGTCACAAATCATGTTGAAGATTTTGGGTTATCGCAATGTTAAGCATGATTTGCACTTGACATACACTTATCGCGCGAATGTACGTACGGCTTTCTCCAACGACGTGCCCACTTGTTGACACACATATGTATGTCTGTCTGGCGGCGAGAGACAAAGAGCAAGAGACACTTGAATGCCCAAGACGACATAGCACATTTGCAGATAAAAACCAAAAATTATAATTCATAATTTAACTTCTGATTAGCGTCGAGCCGTGTTGCATATTATTTGCCAAATGAGTGTTGCCCCGCCGGCTTGGCTCGGCATGCCAGACAGCTTGCATGCGCTTCAATGTGGTAGATTTGTTAATGTAACGCATCTCAACGCCTCAAAGGCACGCAAGTGCTCCGGAGTCATTTGCTAATCTTATCTTGTTGGTGTTGAGGCTTTAAATCCGCGTCATTAACGCATCATCAAGCAGCGAGTGCTACTGAAAACAAAGTAGTTTCAATTGTTACACTCAGTGACATCTCGATCATAGACCAACAGCACGCCCGTGCTTCAGCAACAGCAACAGCAGCAGCTTCAGTATAGAAAAGAAATCAAAGTCTAGCACAAAATGACTGCGTACACATTGGAAGCGCCCGATGGCGGCTGGGGTATCCTGGTCTGTATTGGTATGGCGTTGCCTTTTGTAAGTAACATTATACTTCACACATGTTACACTACACACTTATGCTTGCATTACACTATCCAACACAGGTAAGTGCTTTAGCCGCTTTGCCATCCTTTGGCCTGCTCTTCGGCGACTTCATGTTGAGCATCAATGCCGGCACAAGCACGGTCACATTCATCACAAGCACATTCTTCTTGTTCCTGAGCTTTGCCGGTCTCTTCTCCGGCTGGCTTTTTCGACGCTGGAGCCTGCGCACGGTCGGCCTGATCGGCGGCGTGCTTTACTTCGTCGGCTCGCTCGTGCAGGCTTTCGTGAGCTCAGCGCTACAGTTGACCATCGCATTTGGCTTGATTCAGGGCGTTGGCTTTGGCCTTATTGTGCCGACCGCCTATACCACTTTCAATAATTACTTCGTCAAGAATCGCGTAATGTGGATGAGCTTTGCCCAAACTCTGATCGGTCTTGGCTCATGTTGTATCCTGTTGCCATACAAAAACTAAACGAATGGTATGGCTTTCGTGGCTGTCTGCTTGTGCTGGCCGGCTTCAATGCGCATGCGGTGCTCGGCATGTTGCTAATGCAACCCGTGGAATGGCATATGCGACGTGTGCCCGTCACCGACGAGGAGCTGCAATTGCGTGAGAAAAACCCCGTATTGAAGATTATTGAGGGCACGCCATTGCCAAAAGGTAACGATGAGGAACCGAAATTCATCGTTGACAAGCAACACCATTTGACCGTAATCAATGGCAGTTCGCGGCGTGTCTCGCGTGACGAACAATCGCACATGGTGACGAGTCGGTCCTCGAGCATTACGAGCCTCGGCAATTGGTCGGGTCCGGTTGTCGTCAGCGACGCATCGCCACAGATGATGCACAGCCTACAATCATCGCGTCGTGCCTCGGTCATCAGTGCAGCGCCTGCTGGCCTCGCTGGATCGGCTGTGTCAGCAAACGACAATGTCACGACAACCAGCCAGTCAGGCAATACAGGTTTTTGGCAGACGATTGTCGACTTTTTGGACTTGACGCTGCTAAAGAAACCAATCTATATGAACATTGTTTTGGGCATAAGCTTCGCTTTGTACTCGGACATGACTTTCTTTACGCTCCAGCCGATTTACCTCTCGGAATTGGGCTACAGCAAGGTAAGTCACTCAGCCCTCTTCCTCTTTTTCGAGTTAGTTGCAGAAAGTTGTGGTAATTAGTTGTGTCCTTACACTTAGATTAATATCGCAACGATAATTGCCATTGGTGCGGCGGCTGATCTGTCATCGCGCATCATCCTCGCGCTCTCCGCTATCTTCATTCAGGTGCCGTCTCGCTAGATTTATTTGGCAGGCTCGTTCTTCTCGGTAATTGCGAGATTTGGTGAGTCGTTTTGATATGATAACGAGCGGGAGCCCTAAATCTCTTTGATTTACAATGTGCTGCGCACGTTAAGATAAAACGCGTCAACACTTTGCTCTCCAGCTTATCATTGTCGCTTTGTCATAAACCGAAGGTGTCAACAAAATTTTCCTTTCTTGCAGCGTTTGTTGGCATTTCCGACTTCTTTGGCATGGCTTGCATCACCGCCGTTATGGGCTTTTTGCGTACCTGGATACACGTGCCCCTGCCGCTGGTCTTCGCCGATTACCTGCCTAAGGAGCGCTTCGGCAGTGGTTATGGCCTCTTTATGTTCCTGCAAGGCAACATCATGTTCGCCCTCAGCCCCATTACAGGCTACATACGCGACAAAACAAAGAACTACATACTGGCTTTTCATTTGCTTACCTTTTATATGATGCTCTGTGCTTTGCCATGGATCCTCGAAATCCTCTTCATAAAATTCCGCAGGCGCAACAAAATCGAGCGCAACAATGTCGATGAACATGTAGAAAATACTAACTTAGCTCATTAAATAAAACCACAAACCACTAGATTCGCCTTTTCATTAGATTTCACACAAAAGCAAGTAAGAACCGTAAAGGGGAGTTTTTGTATAAAATATTTATCTTATTTGGTGAAAAACATCTTATTTTATTGTGAAAAACAAGCAAATGGATTGGAATTTAAAAATGGTGGCGGTATTAGACTAACAACCGTTAGTTTATTTTTATCGATAATTATCGTATATCATCCAAATTAATCGGTTAGCAGAGTGCGCAACAGCTGCGATTAAGTATGCATTGTTTATTTTCCTTCTCTCTTTCTTTCATTAATGTCAGAATCATCTGACACTTGCGGCTTTACAATGTTGAAGTTTGCTTAAAATTTCATCGAGTAATTGGAAAACAGCCTTAGAAAAACTACTCATACATAAGACAAGCTAAACTTGAAAAATCTATAGTAACGAGCTTGCCGGTCTTCGTGGCAAACGCATAGCCATCTCGCTCCCACACAACAGCTGTGAGCTTCAGACATTCTAAAAGTGTTTATTTTTTTGCATTTCCACTATTTTTAAGATTTTTGCTATTCCTTTAAAAAATCCATCAACGATTAGCGCATTGATTGGGTAAATAACGTAAGAATGGTGCTTCAACAAATCAAAATGATGTTGCTAAGCATCATTGCTTTGTTCCGGCGCGCACTTTGTTGCTTCTCACGTCGCCGAAAGATGAGCCACACAGATCATACAATAAGCGTTGTCGTGGAACCGCGCAATTATTCCGTTGACGTGTCATCGCCGAATCTTGCAAAGTTTAAGGAGCGCGACTGGAATTCATGGGATGACAGTCCGCGTACAGTCGAAGAGCACATTGAACAATACCGCCAACGTATTGCGAATCCACCAACGCCGCCAAGTGCAGAACCCGAGCCGGACTTTTTTAGCGTAAGTGTTGAACTATTACGGCTCTTAAGCTAATACATCATAATTTTGCTTGCCAACAGGAGCTAACGCCGAATATTAAGCCGCAGACCAAATACTACCTTGGCGAAGAAGCGACAACAGCTGAAGAACAAAACTTTTCAAGACTGCAAGCACAAACTGATGTGCCAATAGCTATGAATGTATGTATGCGCATTATGTTCTCTCTATGTTCAGTTCCTTCATTAATATCTCTTGTCTTGCAGGCTGATCTCGAAGATTGGGTGGACGACAATGCCGGAGGCTGGGAAGAGTTGGACAGCGAACAAACCAAGCAATTAATCAGGGAGAAACGTCGTGAAATGCGTAGTAATCGCCAAAACACTGCCAAAGCTAACTATGGAATTGATGCAACTGGTGCAAGAGCAACAAGCGGAATTGGTGCAACGCGAATAAATGATATACAGCGAACCGCGTAGTACAGATGACAATAAACACGAATGCTGTGTGTGTGTGTGTGCTCAATCCTGCCTTGCTTTCTGCCATCATGATTCCAAAGCAAATGCGCAGTTAGCACACAGCACATCGAGCGTCCAAATGTATTCCAAATTTATTTTTACTATTTTAAGTTGGCTCCTCTCCTCTCACTTGTTTTCTTCCCCCTGATACAGCAGCTTATTTTGTATTGTTATAGTTTCTTTAATTGTAAGTTAATACATTGGTTAGTAATGCGTTTAAATAAAAGACTTGAATCAAATCTCTTGCATTTGTTCGACTCGACAGGAACGGAACGAAACGGTAAACTTCCGCCTTAATTAAGGCTCGACGTTGGTAGCGACAGCAGTTTCTGGCACTGATGCAACGCGGCCGCTTTGCTGTTACTTCCTGAAGGCGAATGTGGTTAGTAGGTTGCCAACGCTGTGGTTTGATAGCTTTAAACTTGTGCTGAGCAATTGCAAAACGTAATCAATTCAACGCTTCATTGCTTTTTGGTCGTTCGAAAGGGCTTCTCTACTATAAAGCGCCAAAGAGCGTGCGCAAAAACTTTAGTACACTTACCAAAATGATCAAAAGCAGTCAGGTGCAGATCTGTTTACTCTTCATGTGCCTGCCACGTTGGTCGTCCGCCGCATTTCAATATACAGCAAATGACAACGGGCACAATTCTTGGGAGTCATTCGCGCCGGGCAGGTTGTTGGAGAACCTGGATAAGTTTACGGACGCCGCGGTTGCTGATGAGCTGGTGACAGTGTCAACAACAACAACAACAAGCAGCACAACGCCGGCAACGTCAATTGCGCATAGAAAAGCCGATGAGGCTGAAAAAGACAACGGCGAAACTGATGGTGACGGTGACGATGAGAGCACGGAGCAGCAAGAAGGCGACGTCGATGGCAGTGCGGACATTAGTGCCGTTGACTATGAGCGCACCTATGAACAGTTTGTGAAGAAGTATTTCGATCGTGCTGATGACGAGGACACTGATACGGATGACCACTTAGCAGCTGCTAGTGACGAAACTGCTGCCGACGATCAATCCGCAAGCATCGAAACACATGACACTGACGACGACGAGGACGACAATGAATACGATTATGAACCAGTGCCAAAAGCCTCAAACGTTAAAGCAAAACACGAGCGCTGCAAAAAGGTGCGACGCAACAAACAGCAATGTGAGATCTGTAAAAATCCGAGAAACAACGAAGTGTCGGAGACGTGCAGCTACTCTCACGGGGACACGCCACAAAAGTACGCCTACGGCAGCGAAAAACAATATAAGCGCTACAAGGACGATGAAAGCGATGAAGGGGACGCATCAAAGGACGTGGCGGATGATGCTGACGCTAAAAGCCGTGAAGAAACTAAAAGACGTAATTATCGTGCAAAGTCGAATGCAACCAAAAGTCACAAACCAAAAACGCAG
>JBAMBP010002070.1:0-31312 GCA_037044515.1 Phortica magna | reverse complement strand
GTCCTGTTACTTGGTTCGGTTGCGTATTGCTTTCTCTTGAGGTAAATTGGCAATGCAATGATCAGTGTTTAATAAGGTTAGGCCGTAACATACGTCATTTTAATATGTATGCTGAATCGTATGAGAAAACATTTTATGCGTACGCATATATCGGCGCTAAATTGCCAATGATCTATGTTTATTAAAGTTAGGCCGTTACATACGTCATTTGAATACGTATGCTGAATCGCACGAGCAAAGCAAGTAGAAGAAGCGCAACAAAAGTTACAACAATAAAAATTCGACTGACAAAGTTAACAAATTCTTGTTGTTGTCAATTTCTGTTTGCTCATTTTGTTGTTTATGTATTATTTTTTGTTTGCTTTTGCTTTTAATTTGTTTGCTAAATGACATAATACACGTTACTCAGGCAGCTAGGCACTCGGGCACTCAGCTGGCCCATGGTCAAGCGTACACTCATGTACAAACATACTTTGTCAACAAACTAAAAGCAAACTTAAAACACTCAAACCGAAATCAAATGAAACTCAAAATGAAAATGAAAATGAAACAAAATTGAAGTCAACGACATGCCAAATGTGTCACACATGGCGTATGAGCAATTCAAAAGCATTCACATTACGCATACGCCACGTGTGAAGTGTTTTTCATATACATATATCATTTTTCTTTTTTCCATTTTCGTTGCTTTTTTTTTTGTTGATTTTACGTGCTTACGTAATAATTATATTTGCAGCAAATCAAATATTTGCATAAATATTTAAAGTGTCAAGTAAAACCAGTAAGGGAGCTATTTTCGGCTATGCCGAAACTTATATACTCTTGCAATTGTTATTAGGAAATCCTTTTATAATTTTCCAATAAGAATCATAAACGCAGCCACGCCCATTTTCTTATTTGTCTTAATGGAGGCAATGTAGTCAAACTTCACAACATTTTTCAATCTTGTGTCTCGTCTGTTCACAGAGAAGTCCCATTTTTAAGTTTTTAGTTGTATGGGCGGTACCACGCCCTTATGTCCGATTTTTATAAAATTCTGGATTTTAGTCAGGCAATTAAAGAGACACGTAATAGCAAAGTTTGGTTTGCTTATATTCAAGAACAAAAAAGTTTTTCTAACAAAAACTGTATTTTTAACCGATCGTTCCTATAGGAGCTATATGCTATAGTAACCTGATCTTGACAATTTCAACACAGTATCTTTGTTGATGTCAAAAAAGTTGTTGTGCAAAATATTAAGTCGATAACTCCAAAAACACGCTGTTTTTTAAGCAAAAACATAATTTTTGAACGATCGTTCCTATGGGAGCTATATGCTATAGTAGCCCGATCTTGACCATTTTTGCACGGTATCTTTGTTGATGTCAAAAAAGTTTTTGTGCAAAATATTGAGTCGATAACTTCTAAAATAAGTGGTTTTTTAAGCAAAAACATCATTTTTGAACGATCGTTCCTATGGGAGCTATATGCTATAGTCATCCGATCAAACTGAATTTTACATACCAAATACCTGCAAGGAGAAGAAAATTTTCTGCGTTTAAATTTTTTTGCTAACTTTAAAACTCTGGCCGGAAATCGCATTGAAACAGACAGACGGACAGACGGACAGACGGACAGACGGGACAGACGGACATCGTTATTTGAACTCGTCTCGTCGTGCTGATCAAGAATATATATACTTTATATAGTCGGAGATGTCTCCTTCACTGCGTTGCAAACTTCATGACAAAGTTAATATACTCTTTTTGCAAGAGTATAAAAAGGACTTTCTAGAGCAGCGCAAACATTGTAAAAATACACTTTACAAATTTATCATATATGCCCAGTGTATTTCACAAAAGAAATGCAAACAAAAATAAAAATAAAAACAAAAACTTTCAATTTGAAAATGTGCAAACAAAAAGATTATCTGCAAAATAATTAAAAACCTTCAAAACTAATAAAACTTTTGAAACTTAAAATAAATAAAAATAAAAACACAAACAAAGTAACAAATAAAGAAAAGTATTCAATGATTTTAATTTGGTTTTGTGTAAATTTTTGTCATTTGCAGGTTTCCTCTCATGGGACGTTGGCGACTGTCATGTCGATTTGGAGGAGGAGCTCAGCACCATAACACAGCATGCGCCCGAGGGTGAGGAGGCACGTCACGGTGAGTAAATACACTTAAATAAACTCGGTCTGTCTGTGTGTATATCTGTGTGTGTGTGACTGTGTGTGTGTGACTGTGTGTGTGTGTTTGCGAAGTTTCGAGCACAAATCAATGCACTTGTACCTCATGGGCTTGTCAGTCGCTGTTGATGAAGGTAAAGGCCGAGTTTACGCCAAATTGAAAACGAAACAATTCGAAAATTGAACGAAAATCGGCGAACAAACATTTGCTAACAAGTAAGGGCGGCTTAGACGTGCCTACACGAAAATATTATGCCCTACACTGCTATAAATTGTTCAACTGACATTGCACGTTTCAAAATTCCTAATAATATGTGTAAGAATATAAAATTCGTAATAAATTTCACTTTAATGAACTTTGAGGGGCAAAATTTCTCATAAAAGCGGTATTAGTGGGCAAATTTGGGGGCGGGGAAAAAAGAAAATACAAAAATTTTAACGCTACCAATAATCGAGCTAAAGCCTTTGAAATAAATGTTCGTTAGTAGGCGATTTAGAAATAGTGGGCGTGGCAAAAGTTCTATCAAAATTTATGCCTCGCTTGGAATTTAAAGTTGGATTTCTCAGCACCATGGGTGAGAACAGACAGCTGGTGGCACAAACGGACTGATTGCTTTGGTCAGCCTGAGTATTTCCAAAGCATACCTTATGGCGTCTCACTTGGCTGCTTCTACGTGTGATATGATTTGAGCTGAAAATGTACCAAAAAAGAAAAACAAAAAACACTGAAAAGTGTCGAATGAAATTTGTTATATTTTTTATTTGTCCTTTTGTGTGTTTTTAGTGAATTGCGTTTTCATTTCAATTCGTTTCCATTTTATTGCATTTGAAGTCGTTACCATTTTCGATTTCAGCTTCCGTTTCGTTGGCCATCACGTTGTCTCACGTTGTGTCACGATGTGTCACAGCGTGCAACGAACAAAGCTGATTTAGCAAAATGCCATAGCAATGAAAGCCAACAAACAATAAACCAGAGAGCAGAGAGAAAAAAAAAAAAGCAAATATTTTTCACAATATTAATTGGCACGTCAAGGCGAAAGAATTGCAAGAAAGAAAAGAAAAGAGAAGAAGAAGCTACGCCCGGCCGACACTGACAAGGCCAAGGCAGGAATGCCATTAATTGGGCCAAGCATTATAGCTGCTCATTAATTCTCGACTGGTGTCCTTTCTATGTCCTTTATTTGCCAAAGTGAAGCTCATCGAAATTGGGCCCGGCCCGGCTCGGCTTGGCTCAGCTCGGCCAACGAGACGTTAATCAACGCGCAAATGTGCATAAACTGAAAGTAGGAAAGAGTGAGTGAGAGAGTGAGAGAGAGAGACATGATTGCGCTTATTAATAATTTTGTGTGGCCAACTTCAAGGCGCCGACAAAAGGCATTTTCTGTTTGATAATTGTGTGCTAAACAAAAGATTCCAATAAAAAGCAAATAATGAGAAAACAACAACAACAACAAAAAAAAGAAATAAAAAATAATTATTACAAAATAACAAAAATAGTTTGCTTTGCTTAATTTTAATATAAAAAATGAAGATATGCTAAATTCGGTCTTAATGAAGATTTCATGCTCTTCAAGTACTTTCGCCCTGCTGCGTTCGTCTATTATAGAGCACTATTTCAAGAGGCCATATACAAATTTTCTTTGTTGTTATTCATTATACATTCATTCATTGATCGCCAGATTTAAAGGAAATCCCGAATTCGGCTAGATCGGATTCGGATCAATATGACATTTCAAGTGCATATCTTCAGCAAGAATACAAGTAGTTAAAAAACTATGTGTGGTAAGTCCTCCAGGGTACGGACCTTGTTGCTACTAGCATATTACAATTCAACTTTCATGCAATGCTCCATTTTAATAACCAAAAAGAAAGACTTTCTTTGTGCACAAAATAAAAACCCTCAAATATAAATATTATAAAATATATATATATATTTATTCTTGCCTCTAATATACACAAAGTCTTATGCATATATGTGTGTGTGTTCAATGAAGAAAGCCTTCTTCCACAGCACCGCTCATTGTTTATTGTCCGTACTCCGATAGAGCTTCAATTCCGATGGCTGATCGAGCGTATTGAAGATCATGCGACTTTGCAAGCTCAGCAAGCCATTCAAGTAGTCCGACGAGAGCCGCTTTGCAAGCTTCTTTGGCTCATATGACATGCGACTCAATTGACTGCGTCGCTTTGCTTGGAAATGCTCGCCCACCAATTGTCGTTGGGCACGCCCATTGACGACGTTGCCGTGGCCATTGCCTCTAAGACCTTTGAGGCCGCTGTGGCCCGCTCTTTTCAGTGCTTTCGTGAGTGCGAATATCTCGTGCATTGTGCACGTGAACAACAGACACCAGATAAAATACCTCATTAGGCTCATTTCATTGCTTATTTATATCGGTTTGTCTCTGTTTGAATTCTCGCCTTGCCGCCTTGTAACGAATATTGTATATTTGTTTTTTTTTGTAAATGACATAAAAAGCGAAGCACACAATTTGTATTCATTTGAAACCACAGCAAAGCCGAACTCAATTAAAAATAATTAATTATGCAGCAGAAAAAAATGTACAGTGTTCGCTCGGCATTGAGAACTCTGAAAAATTCGACAATTTCATAAATTAAAAAATAAATAAATCGATTGGCACTTTACAAGTTTATTCGCTTAGTAAAACAGTGCTATAAACTATAAAAAAAAAGCAGAACTGTCATAATTGAGCCAATGAAAATTGCATACATTTCATTTCTGATAATGTCAAAGGTCATTTTCATTTTCATTTTAATTTTTATTTATTTCATTTTATTTTATTTTATTTTTTATACTTTATTTGACATGAAATTGACGTTGAAATTTCAAGTGCTAAACATTTATGTTGCATATTTGATGATGATGACTATGATGATGATGATGATGATGATGATGATGATGATGATGATGATGATGATGATGATGCGCCGGCAATTAAAAAAGCGTCATGAATATTTAATAGACACACTTGAAGCGTAGCTTTGCATACTTTTGGGCACTTGAGTGCTTTGCTACAAAAGTGCAATGGAAAGTAGCAAAGTCAAACAGCAGAGGGACGCAAAGTGAAAAGTGACGAATCTAAGACAAACACTTGCAACAAAAAAAGCACAAAATGCCAAATGGTAAATGAAGAACAAGAAATACAAGTACCGCTTTGCATTTATGGTCTTTTTTTTTTTTTTGCTGGCCTAAAAGTATGCTACATTTTATTGCAGAGTCACTTGTTTCACTAACAGTTGCGCATAATTTCGCCATAATTTCATCATAATTTCTGTTACATTCTTCTCGTTCACTGTCACTCGGCTGAGTGTTCTATTCGCATGAATGCGTCGCACTTTGCATAGAATATTTCTGTAATTTCTGTAAATTCTTTTTCGGGCAATTCAATTCATTGCGTTTTGCGCTTGTGTGCACGCCTAAAAGCACACGCCATGCCTCTGCCTTGGTCAAGGTCGACTTTTGGTCGAGAAATTTCAACAATTTGTAATAAATAAAACACATAAAAAATAGAAAAAGAAATAGTAGAAGACAAAATATGAGAACACACAAAAAATATGTAAAAAATTATAAACGCAATAAAAATATTCGCAATATATCATCGACGGTATTAAAAGTAGCGCAAAAATTTCAAGGTTATGTGCACGAGTGTGAGACATGGCAAGTGAGTAGAAGTCAAGTGTTTACTGTATGAGATGATGGTGCGAAAATTAATGAAGGCAAAATATACAATTATTAAATAGAACATGGAAACGAAAGAGGATTCCAGACAAATGAAATAAAATTTTGGTATTTAAAGTCTGTGGAAAAACCAACTACAGAATGACAAAGAGCAAGCATGATGTCATTTCCAAAGCAGAGTATTGAATTTGAATTTGAATTGAAGGGCAAGCAGTTTAAGGGTTTAGACATGATCTGTAATCTGTCCGATTTTTTGGGACACACAATTAAATTATTAAACGCAAATATTTCTATTTAAATTTATTGTGAAAATTATAATAAAAAATATTATGCGAACTCTTCACCCGAAAGGATAACGAAGCATTAAAGAAAATATTATTAAAATGCGTTGAAGAAAATTGGAAAAAAAAAATTGCTTTAAGCCAGCAGCGATGTCATGTCGTTTTCTCTGGCCAGAACAACAGCGGCCACAAGACCAACAAAAATAATACGAGCAGCACTTGAGCGTTGATTTGCTTTGCATTTGCTTTATGCTTTCTTTGGCACTTGCACGACTCGCTCGACTTGCACTTGACAATAGTTGGCCGAAGCATGCTGAAAATGAATGAACGGCTGACTGACTGAATAAAAGCATGAATGCATACTAAGCCGTGAGCACTAAGCACAACACGCGATACGCCTGAACGCCTCAAGTGGCAGTCACAATTGGAAGTGAGAAGCGACACTTAAAGCGAAAGAAAAAAAACAAAAAAAAAACTGCAATGCAACTTGACTTGACTTGGCGCGTTGCTAAGCCCCACAACCCCACAACACCGCCTAAATGATGACTACGTTGACGTTGACAACCAGCATGAAAAATGGCTCATTGTTGCGGCAAAGCTTGTTGTCTTTTAGTTGAAACTTGACCCACGCTCTAACGCCAACTATCAACAGGCTTTTGTATAATTACAGCATACTTTCGGGCGACCGGCAAGTGCTTAATGCAATAAACTTCGCTGTGTGTTGCGGCAAATCTTAGTCAGTTTTGCCATGTTGCACAAGTACAAACAAATAGCTTCCTTTCGACTGAAATGCTTAGCTCTTTAACATATTTATTGCATACTTTCCAGCTGTGCTTAAGCCAAAGCCACTAGCACTGTGCGATTCGTCAGCTTGTGTAGCGACAACTTTAAAATTCTAACAACAAATAAAAGAGGAGCATGAAAAAAAAAAAGTATTGCATACAACATGGCATTAAACAAGGATACGTTTTGTACATGCTGGTGCCATGTCTGAATGCCGAGCGGAAGTTCAAATGTCTGCGCGTTCAAGTGTAAGCGAGATGGCATGTGTGCACAATTTATGCATAATTCAAATGAAAATGGGTATCGCCGACAACAGCATCAATGCATGGACAGGCAAACAGACGGACGGACGGACGGACTGACAGACGGACGGAGTGTCAGTTAGACTCACGTTGGTCGAACGAACCGACATCATTTGCATATGCACATTGAAGTATGCCAACAAAACGGACAGCAAACAAAACACAAAAACACAAACAACAAAGGGAAATGGCAATGGAAATGGCAACGCAAAAATAGACAGCACTGAGATACATTTTTCTACACTTTACACACACAATGAAGAGTAAATTGCGTTGCATGTAAAGTTTGTCACATTTTACTGTACTGAAGACTTTTTTTTTTGTTTATTAAATTGAAAAAATTCAATAACATTCAATAACTGAAAGAGACATGTGTGAATAATCTATGAGGATGAGCAAGTGGTTTGATTTGTTAGGGTTTGTTCGGCGCCAAGGTCTTGAAATATGCAAGCCTAACGCACGTGGCTCAAATCAAAGGTTGATGAGTGTGCTCATGGTACTTATGAGTCCTGAGTCGTGTCTGCATGCGACTTTTCCTCAAGCCGAGACATGTTCCGCTTTTGCGCTCCATAAATGAGCCTCCCCACCAACTTACTCAATAAGCCCCAGGCATATACCTTCAAACCGCTGTATTCAGTAATCTCCAGTCGGCTTTCGTGTCCGAATATATTTTCATATTTAAACTATAAATAACTGAAGATCCAGACTCCTGAATCATAGATGATTATTGATCAAGATCTTGCAAGCGCCTAAGCAAGATTTCAAGACTTATTTGACTTATCTATGAAGACTCTCCGAACAGATATTCTCGACTTGCATATTTTCTACATCATTTTTACTCAAATTTTTCAAAATTCAAATTTTTTTCTTGAATCGCTGCCACATATACAATATACATACATCATATATTCTGACATGTCAATTTTATGCCGCTTCATTTAACAAATGCAATCCAAGTCAATCGCTTGAGCGCTCAAATATTTATTAATAATTTTGTTTTCTTTTTATTCTTAAATAATTGAAACAATTTCTATGAAAAACCATAAATCTTTGAACAACTTTTGTTTGAATGGAAAACGGGAAATGGAAAAAATGGCAGAAAATATAGAAAATGTTGAAATTCTTGACTGAAGGACATGCAAAGGTGTGGGCGTGGGCGTGGGCGAGCATAAGTGTGTGCGTATGTGTCTTGCTGTCGATGTGTGCGTGTGTGAAAAGTATGCAAAACTTGCTGACAACTGTCAATTATTATCAACGCTTATCATCAACAAAACATGGCACGAACAGCTGACGTTGAGAATTTGCACAAGCAGTGGCCAATGAATAAGCTAAAATAAGCAGTGACATGAGGGACAGAGGGAGCATGTGAGGCGAACAGTTGACATGCTTGTCAGGCGAATCATGATGTGTTTTAATTATGCACTATTAAAAAAAAAGCAGAGGAAAATCACAAAAAAAACTATAAAAAAAAAACCTGTCAAAGTAATTGTTGTGCTGATGATGATGATGATGATGATGATGATGATGATGATATTCTTTGCATACTTTTGTGCGCGGTCGTGTTATTGGTTTTATTTGAGGCAGACACATGACACATGCCACAACATGACAAGCGAGATAGCAACAGTGCAGTGCAAGCGAGCGAGAGAGAGAGAGAGCGGTGTTAGGACAGGCAAGCAGATAAACGAGCATTATTAATGATGCTCAGCGAACATGGAAAAGGTAAAGGTGAAACTTATGAACTCAAGTGGTATGAAACGAAAGGACAGAGGTTTAAAGTAGGAAACGACCTTGCGCAGGAGAGAGACAACAATAGCGACGCCAACACAAGCAGCAGTTTAAGCAGCGCGATCAGTTTCGATCGAAACGTTTTGTATCAAATTGTTTCATAGTATTGGTTTGCTTACGAAGAAGAGAATTAGAAAAAACAAAAAAAAAATTTTTGGTTTTTTTTTTGGTGGCAAAAAGTCGAGTTTGGCAGAAAAAAGAAAAAAAATTATAGAACATCCGTAGAATAAGACAAATGACAGACATTTTTATATGTCACAAAATCATGTTGACAACTGCAGACAAAACACACACGCACACACACAGACACAGACACATGATTAATGATGTGTGAAGGCCGATAAAAAATTACACATTTCGGTTAAAGTTGAAAAGAATTCATTGAATTGAAGCCTTTTTTTTATTAATTTTTTTTTTTTTTTTTTTATGAAACTTGAATGACTCTTTTTATTTATTTAAGCCAAGCTGCGCTTTAATAAATAATATGGCCAAGCCTTTTGACTAATTAAAAACGCTTGAGTGTCTTTTCTAAAAGCGTAATACGCGCATATGAACAAGTGACCCCAAAAAGTATGCAATAAAATTTACAAGCATAAATACAAAAGCGAAAATAGTTTGAAAACACGCACGCATGCATGTCAAACTTTTGACGCATCTGCGTGTGTGTGTGTGTGTGTGTGTGTGTGCGTGCATATAAAGTTCATTTAATAAATGTTAAAAAATAATAATAAAAATAATTGAAATGGAAAAAAAAAATAGAAAAAAAAACACGAAATACTTCTGCTTAGCTTAACTTTTGAATGCGGCTTTAAACGAAGCGTTCAAAATGGCCAACGAAACGGAAACGGCAGCGAAATATGCTTAATGCATACATTTGATGACTGGCAAAGAAAAAAAGCAAATTGGCAAACTAACAAGAAGAGGCATTGGGAAAAAAGTTTGTCGTGCACTTGGCTTGCCTGTGTCCAGCACACGCACACACACACACACACACACATGTGTGTTGACCAACAATGACAAACAACATAGAAAAATTGCCGCGTTGCACATGGCACAGCAAATTGCGTCAGCATTGCCCGCGGCTCACTTGCAGTTGCTTGTACCTGGCCAGAGTTGCCGCCACGCGCATCGTTCTCCTTGTTATGCAAATTTCTTTCACTCACTTTTTCTGCCATACATGCTTTCTACGTCGAAAAGCGGCTGCCGCCTCGTTGGCTTCAATGAGTCGCCCGCCAACATTTGCCAACTTTCACCTTTCACCTCAAGCCGCCCAAACGCATAAAAAACATGCTTATTATGTAAATATGCTTGCTTTGTTTTTTTTTTTTGCTCTTCGTTGCCGCCCACGCTACTTCAATATGGTTTCAAACATGCTCTCAGTGTTGCCGTGTTGCCTGCTAATTAAAAACCAACGCGAAATATTACAAAAAAATATAATAATTATAATTATAAAAATAATAATTATAAAAATAAAAATAATAAACCAACTGCTTACTTAAACTCACGCAGTTAAAAAAGCCAACAAACAAAAAAATACTTTGAACGCGCAATAAGCGCCAAAAAGTATGCAGCACACAGTTTAGCACACACGTGCAACTAATCCCGATTGAATCCTTCGGCATTACGACATAAATGACAACACTCAACGTAAGCTCGAACGCAAACGAACCGACAAATAAAGCACATAATGCTGCCAAGTGTGCCAGCAAGAGAGAGCGAGAGAGAGCGAGAGACTGAGCGAAAGAGCAAGATAGACAGCTTAACAAACAGTCTGAGTCGCAACACACTTCAATTGCACTTTAGCTCGCATAAAAGTATGCAACAAATAAAGCACACAAATAACAAACACCTCGTGTAGACTCAACTATAAGCCGCTGCTTGTGCCGCTCCGCCCCCCACCTTTAAGCCCCCCTTGTTTAAGGTACCAGGCTTGTCATTTAACACATCAGCTTGTACGTTTTTTGGTTAATTATTGTCTAATGGGTCCCAACGTTGTTTGCATTAATTACTCATAAGCCGATAAAAGTTTTGCGCAACACCAGAAAAACCAGAGTTGACAACTTTTTAATATTTTTAGCACTTTATTCTATTATCAAGTGTACTGCAATGGACTAGGCAACAACAAAATGTTGAAAAATGATACAATTAAGCGTTGGCGTTGGCGTGGGCGTTGGCGTTGTTGACCACACAAAACACTTAAGGCATGTTGACAACTCTGTACGCCAACGTGTTAATTTTGTGGGCACTTAGCAGTATTTTTTTTTTCTTTTTTGTTTTCTCACTTGATTTGTTAGGCTTGTGTGTGCCGATGTGCAAAATGTTGTTGCTAGTTTTCATTTTTTTTTTTCTAACACAACACACTTTGCAACACTGTTTTCTATTTTTTTTTTTTTTGTATTTTTATTACTCACAAATGCAATCATTGTTGATAAGTGCTTAAAACTTTTGCCACTTCGTTGTGTTGCAATTTGTTTTTATTTTTCTATTTTTTTTTCAATTTAACTTTCGCCTTCGCTTAGTTAATCATTGGCGTTAGTTGAGCTTCCTATTTTTTTTTTTTTTTTTTGCAAAATCATTTGTTATCAAGTGTTGAAGTGACTCACTTTTTGTTATGGCTTTTTTCTATTTGCTGAATTTTTGGTGCTAGTTGTTCTGCTGTCCACTTTTTATGGCCGGCCAACTTTGGCTGAGCCACAAAAGTGTTTCCAACTCAAGTGTTGAATTTTTCATCTCGCTAAAGTTTCTGTATATTTTTCATTTTCTTTTTTTTTGCTGGTTTTTTTGAAACGTTTGAAAATCTTGCAAATTGAAAACTTTACTTTGTTGCCATTTAAGTCGCTCGACACTTTTGCCTGAGTAGGAAACTTTTTTCATTTAACGCTTAATGCGTCCTTTTCTTTTTGCTTAATTTGCATAAATTGCAATAAATAAATAAGCAAATTGTGTTAAGCAATAAAAAGCGAGAACATGGCAAAAGCATCGAAAGCGTGGCGGCGCAAAAAAGCCAATTCCCAGAGGAGATGACCTAACTCAACGCAACGCAACGCAACGCAACTCAAATTGAAATGTGCGGCGGGGCCAGTCGGTACGCCCGATCACTCATGCGCCATCGCGCGTTATTGGCAGTCACAGCCACAATGACAGTCACAGTCACAACGACAGTCACGACGTGCCTACGCTAAGCTATTTTATCACCGCCCACCATTCTTTTAGCAAGAAACTACAACTGCCCACTCAACATTATTGCCAGGCCTCGAAATTTTTCCGTACTTAATTTCATTATCCCTGCCACAAATCTAGCTAACTCTTACATGCCACACAATTACAACAGACTCAAAGAGCTGCTGGTGGTGGTCATGAGTGCACGCTCAAGTGGCTCAACCGACAAGCTTAGTCAGCTTGGCTTAGCTCATCCCCAGCCTCAGCCTCATGCTCATCTCCAGCCTCATCCTCATCCTCAGCTCAGTTTAGTTCACTTTAGTTCAGCTTAGTTCGGCTCATCGTCTATTGCACAAGCACGAGGCGCTATTCACGACACGCACGCACGAAATCAAGTGGCCACAGCATTGTCATTGACGCTAAACGACGAGCCCAGGGCCAAGTTATGCGCATTGGGTAATGATGCCATGTCAGGCGACGTTAGCGACGTTAGCGACGTTAAGCTCAATGCTCATTTGAGTGCAAATTATTTAATAAATGTTTAATTTTTATGGTTTAATTAGGTTCGCTCGTACGTTGATTAACTTGTCACTCTGTGCTGAATACACATTTAAAAATTAATACAAGTTGGCAAAATAAAAATTGACTGGCGGATTATGAAAGTATTATGGACGCTTATCATCAGCTTATGCGTTAATGTAATTATTCTAGCTGCATAAATTAATGATTTCAGAAATATAATTTTACGAAAATATATATTGATATGCATGTACCAATCTCAGGACATATCCAATGAACACCTCATGACCTGACAAATTTCGCATACTCTTTTATACGCTGATTAGTTTACTTCGCCCATGAGCGCACAACTTTCATAAGCTCACTAGATTTAACAAACTTAAGAAGGCTGTCCGGTTATGGCAGAATTTACTGTATTCAAAATGAAGTTATAGTAGCCGAATTTGGTATCATAGAAACATGCTCAGTAACAGCAAAAAGATTCAAGCCTATCATGGAAGGCTGATTTGAAAAATATGATTTATAATTGCACTGAATTTCAAATTCAAATTTTCAAAATATTCAGGAACACATATACATAAACTTGTGTCTCATACAATTGACTGTATTAAACAACGCTGATAAAGTCATGTCTGTCTGTCTGTCTTTTAGTCCTTTCGCTTATCTTGCCATTTGTCTGTCGGCATAACTGACTATTTGTCCATTTGACCCAAAGCAAATGCGACGTGCTCGCACGCAGCTCACGTACTTCGGCTCTATCTCCGGCTCTACCTCTTCCTCTGTATCTTAGCGCAGTTCATAACGCAGTTTGATTCAAGCTCGAAAGCATTTCCGACGCGTTCATTTAAGCGGCGCAGCGAACTTTCCTATTTTACTTTTGTTTGCAGACTTTTTTCTTTTTATTTATGTGAACACGTGTACGTGTCCTGAAAGTGCGAGTGTGTGTGTGTGTGTGTTTGTTTGTATTTATATTGTGCGTTTTGTTTGGTTGGCGAAAAGCCGCGTTGGGTTGTGTAGTTTATTGTTGTTGTACATTTTTCATAAACGTTAATAATCATGCCGGTTCATGCATGCCACTGAGCAAAGCACGTGTAGGCCATATTTACGCCACACACACACATAAAACTACATTTTTATAGCGGCAGTATCAGCATGCATATCCGGTTTCACTAGCCTGACAACGGCCGCTGTCCTCCTCAGCTCAGCAGAGCCCGGATCGGTTCGGTTCGGCCCGGTCCGATGCGTTACCGTGACTTTATTATTTATGTGCATGTATATTTTTATGCCGAAAGGGTTCACCAAAGACTCATTGATAAATACACCGGAGAGATTGGCATAAGTTTGCCTTCTGCTTCGTCATAACGGCATTTCGAACGGTTAATGCGTAAAAGCAACTGTACTGAACCAAAACGAAATGAAACGTTATGAAATAAAACGAAACGAAATGAAATGAAACGAAACGAACTGAGCTGAACTCAATGAACGACCGCAAGTCTTGCTGGCGAAGGTCCTTAAGGACTTTTGAGAGTGACATGTTATCAAGTTTGAGTGTTTGGGATTTCATAATCTGACAGCAATATAAGTAAGCGTAACCGTAAATTTAAACTGTGTCAGTGTGACGGTAAAACACGAAGGTACATACATATGAATGACGATAATGTGCGGCGACAATAAAAGGTCACGCAATAGAGTGAGAGAGAAAGAGAGAGAGCTGTGGCATGCGTGCATATAAATGTATCTAGAACGTTTTGTGATTTGTGTCGCATACAATTTAGTAAATTAGCTAACGCTAAGCACTTCATTTGACACTGGCTAACCACGCCCATATTTCTTTCTTCCCACCTACCTTTTCAGGCGAGCGCCTTATACAGTATGCCAGCGAGAATCTCGTTACGGAAGTACTCATCCATCCTCAATACAATACGCTTATCCAATGTATGCGTAACTTATTGAGCAGTTTTACAAGGCATCGTCACATTATACATGCCGGTTACACATTCTCTGGCAATGGTTCTTGGATACTACAGGTAGAAAATATATTTGAGTGACGTTTAGTATTTGTTGCATTAAATTATTATTTTATTTTATGCCATTATAGGATGGCACCTTTTCGGTTGCAGACTTTTCGGAGGCGTTTCAGGAGCATGATGTGCAGCGTGTTATACGCGCCTATGCCGATACAATCACTATGAATATACATTGCGCCGACACTGGCTTGTGGCATTCATTGCCGGAGCGTAGCTTTGCGCGTCTCTGCAAGATACGTATCAATCCAACGGATGTGCTGGATACCAGCAGCGAGGGCATTAATGCATTTATTGGTTTGTATTGAGTCATGACATCATTATCGTTTCATTATTGCAGATCGTTAAACTATTTTTTTATAGACTATCTTGCGCCCATGCTTGTGCCTACCTCGTTACGTGAACTGCTTGAGACCTCGGACGTTGTGGGCAATATACGGTTTACACATCCCACATTGTATGTCTTCCCAGGCGGTCAAGGCGATGCTGCGCTATTTGGCATTAACGGCTTTAACATGTTAGGTGAGCATCAAATAGCCATGTACTTTTCATGCAACACGGCGTTAATGCTATTGTTACTCTTACAGTCGACGGCGGTTTCAATCGCAAGGCCTGCTTTTGGGACTTTGCGCGGCATCTTGATCGCTTGGACGCTGTGCTGATGACACGCCTTAACAATAGTAACATTCAGGGTCTCGGCTCGGTGGTTGCACGCAAACGGGACTCGCATGTCTATCCTCAAATTGGGCATTTCTTTAGCAATGTTCCCGATCGCAAGGGTGGTCTGCCCAGTCCCGATGGTGATAAGGATCGCAATCCTTTGTTGGTTGATCTGTTTGAACGTGGTCACGGTCTGGTGAACGATTTAAAATCACTGGACTTAAAGCCACAAACGTGCTATCGCACTCAAGAGCCTATTAACTTGTATCACAAGGTTGGTCACGGCACACTCGATATGTACGTAATAAGTCCGTCACGTGATTCCAAAGAGGTTAAGGAATTCCTACAGAAGTGGAACTCTGGTGATCAGCGTTTGTTTGCAGCACGTGATTCCAAGGAGTACAACTTTCCCCTGCAGAATTTGGTCTCAATATGTGCGCTGCTTGTTTGGCAACCAGCAAATCCAGACGATACAATCACGCGTATACTTTTCCCAGGCAGCACACCTGACTTTAAAATTCAGGAGGGTCTAGAGAAACTCAAGCACTTAGAATTTATGAAGCATTCAACTTGTACTGCCAAGTCTATAGCACCAGCCATACAGACTGTGACAACAACTCGGAAGACTTTCAAGTCGACAGCAGGTCCAATTGAAGCTGCTGCCGGTATGCCCTACAAGCCAAGCAAGTTCGGCCCAGTGGCACCTGCCGCTGTTGCTGTGCAGCAAGATAATAGAGCGAAGGAAGCGGCTGCCGCTGCTGCAGCTGCTGCCGCCGCTGTTGCTGCCGCGGAAGAGTCGGCGAAAATTGTCGAACGCGAGCGAACAGAACTTATTGAAGAGAAATTGTTGCTTAAAACCAAGGAGGACTCAGTTGACACTGATGAACCAGCGGCCGACACGGGCGATGAAGCGCCGGCTGAGAAGATCGATGCACCGCTTGAAAATGGCGAATTGGATAACAAAGATGCCACGGGCGAGAAGAAAGTCGAAGTTGTCATTGTCAAGCCACAGCCGCAGGTCGCAAAGGATTCTGTTGATGCAACCATAGAGACGATCAAGCCTAGCAAAGGTAAAAGCAAAATTGACAAGCCACGTGCTGAAGTGAAGCCTGTGATAAGGTCGCGAATCGATACAAAGCCACCACGTTCGATGGATCGCAAAATCACCAAACGCGATACTACTGCAGCTGAGAAGAAAAGTTCGCCGACAGCGACGCCAGGCAAACAAGAATCACGTCCAGCTACCCGAGATGTCAAGCCAAAGGTAATATCACGCGTAACAAAGTCGAGTCCAAGTAGCACGCCAGCCAAAAGCACGAAAGAAGCAAACAATCGCAAAGTGCTCGAATCTAAGCAACAAGCCACACGTCAAACAACGACGACCACTAGCAGTTCGACTGTCAGTCGACGCGAGGTCTCACGTACAACAACTTCAGCATCGAGCATTGAGAAGCGTGACACTAAAACACAGCAGACACAACAGCAACGTAAGCCAATTTCACGACGACCACGCGGCATTTCACCTTCAAAACGCGCTCCTGGCAGTCCTGTCAAGTCAGCCAAGCCTAAGGCGGACCCTAAGAAATCAAGATTAGATAAGGGTGGTACCACAGACTCTAGCTTGGTGTCGACACCTTCTGCAGATGAGGCTACTGCTGCTAAGAAAATACAGGATTTGACTGCCTCACAGGAACTGGATGCCGAGAAGCAACGAGAGCTAGACGATCTAAAGGAGGAGCAAGAGGTTGTGCGTGAAATCGAAGCCGTTTTCAGCCGTGATGAAATGAAGCGCCAGCAACAAATCAAAGCTGAACTGCGTGAAATGGCAAAACAAGACAGCACAACGGAAGCCGAAGAGGAAGAAGAATACCTAATCATCGAGAAAGAAGAAGTTGAACAATATACTGAAGATTCAATTGTTGAACAGGAAAGCAGCATGACAAAGGAAGAAGAGATACAAAAACATCAACGTGACTCCCAAGAATCTGAGAAGAAACGTAAGAAGAGCGCTGAAGAAGAAATTGAAGCAGCAATTGCAAAGGCGGAGGCCGAGGAGCGTAAAGCCAGGCTAGAGGCAGCTGAGGGTGCTAAAGAAGATAAGGCAGAAGGCTTAGCTTCACCAGAAAAGACAGAAATTAAAGCTGAAGTTCAGGATATTATCGCCACAGCAAAGGAAATAGCTAAATCACGCACAGACGAACAACTGTCGAAACCTGCCGAAGAAGAATATTCTTCACCTACGCCGGAAGATAAAATAAGCAGTGCTAAAAAGACATCTGATACTAAGGACGAACCAGTTGAAGTGCCTGAAGCCCTGCCGATCAATTTGCAAGAAAGTCTTCCAGAGGAAAAATTCTCTGCGACAATTGAATCCGGTGCTACGACTGCGCCAACGTTGCCAGAAGATGAGCGCATACCACTTGACGAAATAAAAGAGGATTTAATCATTGAGGAGAAATATGTTAAAGAAGAGACCAAAGAGGTTGAAGCTGTTGTTTCGCCAACTGTAAAAGTGCTTCCAGAAGCTAAGCCCGTTGCACCCCAAACCGCAGTTAAAGTAATAGCTGAAGCAGCCACCGTTGAGGCTGCCGAACGTGTTCTTCCAATGAAAATGACATTTGAAGCACAACAGAATTTGATGCGAGACGTTATAAAGACTCCAGACGAAGTCGCCGACTTACCAGTACATGAAGAAGCTGATTTAGGTCTTTACGAGAAAGATGCACAGGATACGGGAGCAAAAACTATTTCGCACAAAGAAGAAACAGCAAAAGAAGAAAAAGAAATCGAGGACAAAAAAGATGATGACGAGGAAATTGTGGAAGGTACAGATCAAAAAACAGTTAAAGATGAGAAAGAAGTAAAAGAAACACAAGAAATAGAAGACAAAAAAGTGTCAATCGCAATTGACGAAAAACTATCTATTGAAGTCGTCAAAGAAGAAAAATCAAAAGAAACTTTGTTGGTTGCTACATCTATTACTGATACAACCAAACCAGCTATTCCCATAAATGAAGAATTGAAGAAACCACTATTAGCTGAAGATAAACCACAGATAATTGAAGGTAAAGAGGACGATAAAACCCCTTTTAAAGATACAAAAAAATCCGTTAGTACACCTGAAGAAAAGGATGCCAGCGAAATAACATCAGAAGGAGAATTGCCTGTTCAAATTGCTCAAGTAGCTGCAGCACAAGCTAAACCCAAAGAACGGGAAGACACCATCTCATTAGAAAGCCCAGCTACCATTGAGGAAGCCATTGACGTAGAAAGTGAAGTAGTGGAACAGCCAACTGTCGAGAAACAAACGTCACCAGAGGCTTCTGTTGTTGATGTTAAAGATGTTGAACAAAAACCGGAGACAGAATCCAAAGAACCATCTCGAAGGGAATCAGCGACAGAAAGTGTGAAACCTCTTAGTGCACACGACGAAAAATCTCCTCTTGCCTCAAAGGAAGCATCACGACCTGAATCAGTCGCTGAAAGTGTAAAAGACGAACCAGAAAAACCAGATATAGTTAAAGGTGAAAAGTCTCCAGTAGTATCTAAAGAAGCATCTAGGCCAGCTTCCGTGACTGAAAGCGTCAAAGATGACGAACAAAAACCTGACGAATCAATAATGGGAAGTGTGAAACCTTCAAGTACAAAAGATGAAAAATCTCCTCTTGCATCAAAAGAAACATCACGACCTGAATCAGCCACTGAAAGTATCAAAGAAGAACTCATAAAACCTGATCTCACCACAGATAAAAAGACTTCTGATATGCACAGTGAAGACACCTCAAGGCGAGAGTCTATTTCAGAAAGTGTGAAACCTGAGACTACAACAGATGAAAAATCTCCAATGGCTTCAAAGGAAGTATCGCGACCACCATCAGCCACGGAAAGTGTGAAAGTGGAACCAGGTAAGCCTGAAGACACCAAGGACGAGAAATCTCCAGTCTTATCTAAGGAAGCATCTCGCCCTGCCTCGGTAGTTGACAGTGTTATGGACGAAGAAACAAAGGTGGAAACAGTAGCAGCGTCCATAACATCATCTAGACGTGAATCAACAGCAGAAAGCATAAAACTTGACAGTGTTAAGGATGACAAAGCCGCTCTTGTTTCAAAAGAAGTATCACGACCAGAATCAGTTGCTGAAGGTGTGAAGGATGAATCAGTTATGCCTACAAGTACAAAAGATGAAAAATCTCCAGCTTTATCGAAAGAATCATCTCGCCCTACATCCGTAGCTGAGACCGTCAAAGATGACGCTCAAAAACCAGAAACTATTCCTGTGTCTAAAGAGTCATCCAGGCCGGAATCTCCAGCGGAAAGCTTAAAACCTGACAGTGCTATGGTTGATTCAAGACAATCATCACGACCGGAGTCAGCTGAGGAAATTGTGAAAGTTGAACAAGTTAAAACTGAAAGCGCCCCAGACAAAAAGTCTCCAAGCTTATCCGCAGATGTGTCACGCCCTGCTTCTGTTGCCGAAAGTGTAAAGGACGAAGAAATAAAACCAGACGAATCTACTGATGAAAGCAAAAAACCTGAAAGTGCAAAGGAAACTTTACCTACCGAGAGAGTGAAAGAGGAACCAACTAAAACTGAAAGCTTAAAAGACGAAAAGTCCATCGAAGATGCATCCGTGCCAGAAAGTATTAAAGATGAACAAACAAAACCTGAAAGTGATTCCGAATCTAAAGAACCTTCCCGACCACAATCTGCAGCAGAAAGCTCGAAACCTGCCAGTGCTAAAGACGATAAGTCGCCTCTTGCCTCTAAGGATATATCGCGTCCTGTGTCCGTTGCTGAGAGTGTAAAAGATGAACCAGTTAAGCCAGAAAGTGTTGCAGACGAAAAATCCCCAGCTATGTCTAAGGAACCGTCTCGACCTGCTTCCGTTGCAGAGAGTGATAAAGATAAGCACCCAGAAACTGTTTCCGAATCTAAAGAACCATCCCGACCACAATCCGTAGCAGAAAGCTCGAAGCCTGACAGTGTTAAGGATGAAAAATCCCCAATCGCCTCTAAGGAAGTATCACGTCCTCTATCAGTTGCTGAAAGTGTCAAAGATGAACCAGTTAAGGCAGAAAGCGGAGCAGTCGAAAAGTCTCCAGCTGTATCTAAAGATTCATCTCGACCTGCATCCGTTGCGGAAAGCATCAAAGATGAACACCAAAAACCAGAAACTGTTTCCGAATCTAAGGAAGCATCCCGACCACAATCCGTAGCAGAAAGCTCAAAACCTGACAGTACTAAAGATGATAAGTCGCCTCTTGCCTCTAAGGAAGTATCACGTCCTGTATCAGTTGCTGAGAGTGTAAAAGATGAACCAGTTAAGCCTGAAAGTGTTTCAGACGAAAAATCCGCAGCTGTGTCGAAAGAACCATCCCGCCCTGCATTCGTGGCAGAAAGTATCAAAGATGAACAAATAAAACCTGAAACTGTTTCCGAATCTAAAGAACCATCCCGACCAGAATCCGCTGCAGAAAGCACGAAACCTGACAGTGCTAAAGATGATAAGTCACCTCTTGCCTCTAAGGAAGTATCACGTCCTGAATCGGTAGCTGATAGCGTGAAAGATGAACCAGTTAAGCCTGAAAGTGTTATTGATGAAAAATCCGCAGCTGTGTCGAAAGAACCATCCCGCCCTGCATCCGTGGCAGAAAGTATCAAAGATGAACAAATAAAACCAGAAACTGATTCCGAATCCAAAGAACCATCCCGACCACAATCTGCAGCAGAAAGCACGAAACCTGGCAGTGCTAAAGATGATAAGTCGCCTCTTGCCTCTAAGGAAGTATCGCGACCTATATCAGTTGCTGAAAGTATAAAAGATGAAACAGATAAAGCTGAAAGCGAAACAGACAAAAAGTCTCCAGCTCTGTCCAAAGAACCTTCTCGACCTGCATCCGTTGCGGAAAGCATCAAAGATGAACACCAAAAACCAGAAACTGTTTCCGAATCTAAGGATGCATCGCGCCCACAGTCCGTTGCGGAAAGCTCGAAACCTGACAGTGCTAAAGACGATAAGTCGCCTTTTGCCTCTAAGGAAGTATCGCGTCCTGTATCAGTTGCTGAGAGTGTAAAAGATGAAACAGATAAAGCTGGAAGCGAAACAGACAAAAAGTCTCCAGCTCTGTCCAAAGAACCTTCTCGACCTGCATCCGTTGCGGAAAGCATCAAAGATGAACACCAAAAACCAGAAACTGTTTCCGAATCTAAGGAAGCATCCCGACCACAATCCGTAGCAGAAAGCTCAAGACCTGACAGTACTAAAGATGATAAGTCGCCTCTTGCCTCTAAGGAAGTATCACGTCCTGTATCAGTTGCTGAGAGTGTAAAAGATGAACCAGTTAAGCCTGAAAGTGTTTCAGACGAAAAATCCGCAGCTGTGTCGAAAGAACCATCCCGCCCTGCATCCGTGGCAGAAAGTATCAAAGATGAACAAATAAAACCTGAAACTGTTTCCGAATCTAAAGAACCATCCCGACCAGAATCCGCTGCAGAAAGCACGAAACCTGACAGTGCTAAAGATGATAAGTCACCTCTTGCCTCTAAGGAAGTATCACGTCCTGTATCGGTAGCTGATAGCGTGAAAGATGAACCAGTTAAGCCTGAAAGTGTTATTGATGAAAAATCCGCAGCTGTGTCGAAAGAACCATCCCGCCCTGCATCCGTGGCAGAAAGTATCAAAGATGAACAAATAAAACCTGAAACTGTTTCCGAATCTAAAGAACCATCCCGACCAGAATCCGCTGCAGAAAGCTCGAAACCTGACAGTGCTAAAGATGATAAGTCACCTCTTGCCTCTAAAGAAGCCTCACGTCCTGTATCGGTAGCTGATAGCGTGAAAGATGAACCAGTTAAGCCTGAAAGTGTTTCAGACGAAAAATCCGCAGCTGTGTCGAAAGAACCATCCCGCCCTGCATCCGTGGCAGAAAGTATCAAAGATGAACATAAAAAACCAGAATCTGTCTCCGAATCTAAAGAACCATCGCGACCAGAATCCGCTGTAGAAAGCACGAAACCTGACAGTGCTAAAGATGATAAGTCACCTCTTGCCTCTAAGGAAGCCTCACGTCCTGTATCGGTAGCTGATAGCGTGAAAGATGAACCAGTTAAGCCTGAAAGTGTTTCAGACGAAAAATCCGCAGCTGTGTCGAAAGAACCATCCCGCCCTGCATCCGTGGCAGAAAGTATCAAAGATGAACATAAAAAACCAGAATCTGTCTCCGAATCTAAAGAACCATCCCGACCAGAATCCGCTGCAGAAAGCACGAAACCTGACAGTGCTAAAGATGATAAGTCACCTCTTGCCTCTAAGGAAGCCTCACGTCCTGTATCGGTAGCTGATAGCGTGAAAGATGAACCAGTTAAGCCTGAAAGTGTTTCAGACGAAAAATCCGCAGTTGTGTCGAAAGAACCATCCCGCCCTGCATCCGTGGCAGGAAGTATCAAAGATGAACATAAAAAACCAGAATCTGTCTCCGAATCTAAAGAACCATCGCGACCAGAATCCGCTGTAGAAAGCACGAAACCTGACAGTGCTAAAGATGATAAGTCACCTCTTGCCTCTAAGGAAGCCTCACGTCCTGTATCGGTAGCTGATAGCGTGAAAGATGAACCAGTTAAGCCTGAAAGTGTTTCAGACGAAAAATCCGCAGCTGTGTCGAAAGAACCATCCCGCCCTGCATCCGTGGCAGAAAGTATCAAAGATGAACATAAAAAACCAGAATCTGTCTCCGAATCTAAAGAACCATCGCGACCAGAATCCGCTGTAGAAAGCACGAAACCTGACAGTGCTAAAGATGATAAGTCACCTCTTGCCTCTAAGGAAGCCTCACGTCCTGTATCGGTAGCTGATAGCGTGAAAGATGAACCAGTTAAGCCTGAAAGTGTTTCAGACGAAAAATCCGCAGCTGTGTCGAAAGAACCATCCCGCCCTGCATCCGTGGCAGACAGTATCAAAGATGAACATAAAAAACCAGAATCTGTCTCCGAATCTAAAGAACCATCCCGACCAGAATCCGCTGCAGAAAGCACGAAACTTGACAGTGCTAAAGATGATAAGTCGCCTCTTGCCTCTAAGGAAGTATCACGTCCTGTATCGGTAGCTGATAGCGTGAAAGATGAACCAGTTAAGCCTGAAAGTGTTTCAGACGAAAAATCCGCAGTTGTGTCGAAAGAACCATCCCGCCCTGCATCCGTGGCAGAAAGTATCAAAGATGAACATAAAAAACCAGAATCTGTCTCCGAATCTAAAGAACCATCCCGACCAGAATCCGCTGTAGAAAGCACGAAACCTGACAGTGCTAAAGATGATAAGTCACCTCTTGCCTCTAAGGAAGCCTCACGTCCTGTATCAGTTACTGAAAGTGTAAAAGATGAACCAGTTAAGCCTGAAAGTGTTACTGATGAAAAATCTCCAGCTGTGTCGAAAGAACCATCCCGCCCTGGATCCGTGGCAGAAAGTATCAAAGATGAACAAATAAAACCTGAAACTGTTTCCGAATCTAAAGAACCATCCCGACCAGAATCCGCTGCAGAAAGCACGAAACCTGACAGTGCTAAAGATGATAAGTCACCTCTTGCCTCCAAGGAAGCCTCACGTCCTGTATCAGTTACTGAAAGTGTAAAAGATGAACCAGTTAAGCCTGAAAGTGTTTCAGACGAAAAATCCGCAGCTGTTTCGAAAGAACCATCCCGCCCCGCATCCGTGGCAGAAAGTATCAAAGAGGAACATAAAAAACCAGAATCTGTCTCCGAATCTAAAGAACCATCCCGACCAGAATCCGCTGCAGAAAGCACGAAACCTGACAGTGCTAAAGATGACAAGTCACCTCTTGCCTCTAAGGAAGCCTCACGTCCTGTATCAGTTACTGAAAGTGTAAAAGATGAACCAGTTAAGCCTGAAATTGTTACTGATGAAAAATCTCCAGCTGTTTCTAAAGAATCATCTCGACCTGCGTCGGTAGCGGAAAGTATCAAAGATGAACACCAAAAACCAGAAACTGTTTCCGAATCTAAGGAAGCATCCCGACCACAATCTGTTGCAGAAAGCTCGAAACCTGACAGTGCTAAAGATGAAAAATCCCCAATCGCCTCTAAGGAAGTATCACGTCCTATATCAGTTGCTGACAGTTTAAAAGATGAACCAGTTAAGCCTGAAAGTGTTTCAGACGAAAAATCCGCAGCTGTGTCGAAAGAACCTTCCCGCCCTGGATCCGTGGCAGAAAGTATCAAAGATGAACAAATAAAACCTGAAACTGTTTCCGAATCTAAAGAACCATCCCGACCAGAATCCGCTGCAGAAAGCTCGAAACCTGACAGTGCTAAAGATGATAAGTCACCTCTTGCCTCTAAGGAAGTATCGCGTCCTGTATCAGTTGCTGAGAGTGTAAAAGATGAAACAGTAAAGGCTGAAAGCGCAATAGACACAAAGTCTCCAGCTCTTTCCAAGGAACCGTCTCGACCTGCATCGGTAGCGGAAAGTATCAAAGATGAACACCAAAAACCAGAAACTGTTTCCGAATCTAAGGAAGCATCCCGACCACAATCCGTAGAAGAAAGCACGAAACCTGATAGTGTTAAGGATGAAAAATCCCCTCTTGCGTCAAAGGAAGCTTCGCGACCCGAATCAGCAGCTGAAAGTGTAAAAGAAGAATTAATCAAGCCTGAAAAAATAACAGACGAAAAATCTTCACCTGTGTCGAAAGAACCTTCACTTCCTTCATCCGTCGTGGAAAGTGTTAAAGATGAACCACAAAAGGCAGAATCTGTATCCGTATCAGATTTGATTGCCAAGTCAGCTACAGATGAAGCTTCCATCCAAGAAGTTCTGTCTCCAATAAAATCTCTTTCTGCAACTACCAAAGTTGTAAGCCTGATCGACTTTGATATAACCACCAAAGAAACCGTTTCATCACCAATTGAAGAAGCTCCTTCTGATTTAAAATTAGATATTAAACCAGCTACTAAATCAACTTTACTTCCCACACTTTCCAGTCCTATTGAAATGGCAGAAGGTGATTTCACTGAATTATTGTTGTCGAAATCAAAATCCCATGATTCAGAACATTTGCCTGCTGAGCACGTTAAATCTGATTTTAGTGAAACTGTTTCATCACCAGTCGAAAAGGCATTTGCAGTTTCAGATGAAATCCCAGTGTCAGACAACTTGGTGTTTAAAACAGTTACAAGTTTAAGTAGCGGTCTAACGGACTTAATGGAAAAAACGAAGAATATCGTTGACTCAACAACAACAGATGTTACACAGGAAGTTAAGTTACAACAACTTCGTTTGGAAGACAAGGTTACTTCAGGAGTAGAAGTCATCGAGGAGAAGACGAAAACTTTAGCTGAGGAACTAATTGCAACATCTCTTGAAAAAGTAGCACTATTAAAAGAAACACTCATAACTACAACGGATAATATTGTTAAATCATCTGAAGAAAAAACTACAGAGATTACAGAATCCTTAGTAGATACAGCTAAGTCTGTAGCAGAACAAATGGAAACATCATTAGAAGAAAAGACAGAAGAACTAGAAAAGATAGTTAGTACAAGCTCTTCGGAAATTTCTAAATCTGTAACAAAAATTGCTAAGGAAACCGAAGATACATCTGCCAAGGACACGTTAGACCTAAGTGGTTTTTCAACAGAGCTACGTGAAACTCATATAACAACAGTCGGATCACCAGAATTCAAAGTTACAATCTGTGAAAGAGATGAGCCGATTCTACACGATATTAAAGAGGAAGATGAAGAGCACAGAATTTCTCCTCCAACAGAGGCAACTAGTATTTTAACTGAACAGCCAACACGACCTCTATCACCACGAGAAGAAGAAGTTGCAAAAATTGTCGCTGATGTTGCCAAAGTATTGAAGTCTGAAAAAGATATAACAGAGATCATACCAGACTTTGATGAAAAACAATTGGAAGAAAAACTGAAGACTACAGTCGATGAAGAAGCTGATGTGATTGCGGCGGTTGTAGCAGAAAAATTATCTCCATTAAAATCTCTGACACTTGACGAAAAGATATTTGAAACTAAAATTATGAAAACTGATGGTGAATCGGAAAAGTCTTCCCCAGATCAAAAATCTGGTCCCATTTCAATTGAAGAGAAGGACAAAATCGAAGAGTCAGAAAAAATGCAACTGAAAGATCTCAGTTTGAAGGAGGAAGAAAAAACCGGAATCGCCAAAAGAATCTCTTCTTCACAGTGTCGAAATCACATCGCAAACTGTTCTTCGAGACATATCTGGACACGAATCTATTGTTAGCCATGTTCTCACTAGAGAAGAAGAAATGGAAGAGACAAGAATGGAATCTATTATACTAACAGCTGACAGTAAGAAAGACGATAAGTCACCTATTTCTCGTCCAGAATCAGTTGCCAGCCATGTCAGTGTGAAAGACGTCGACGATAAGAAAGATGATAAGTCTCCAACGCCTCCCAAAGATATTTCTCGACATGAATCGATTGTTAGCCACACCAGTACCAAGGAAGAGGAACATATTGAGTCAAGACGCGAATCTGTCATTTCCACAACTGAAAGCAAGAAAGATGATAAATCACCTGTTCCTCCAAAAGAAATCTCTCGTCCAGAATCAGTTGCCAGCCATGTCAGTGTGAAAGACATCGACGAGAAGAAAGATGAAAAATCTTCGTCACCTACTCAAGATATTTCTCAACATGAGTCGATAGTCAGCCACGTCAGTACCAAGGAAGAACAACTTTCAGAGTCAAGACGCGAATCTGTCATTTCAACAACTGAAATCAAAAAGGATGACAAATCGCCTGTTCCTCCAAAGGAAATCTCTCGTCCAGAATCAGTTGATAGCCATGTCAGTGAGAAAGAGGTCGACGATAAGAAAGATGATAAGTCTCCAACGCCTTCCAAAGATATTTCTCGACATGAATCGATTGTTAGCCACACCAGTACCAAGGAAGAGGAACATATTGAGTCAAGACGCGAATCTGTCATTTCCACAACTGAAAGCAAGAAAGATGATAAATCACCTGTTCCTCCAAAAGAAATCTCTCGTCCAGAATCAGTTGCCAGCCATGTCAGTGTGAAAGACGTCGACGAGAAGAAAGATGAGAAGTCTCCAACGCCTCCCAAAGATATTTCTCGACATGAATCGATTGTTAGCCACACCAGTACCAAGGAAGAGGAACATATTGAGTCAAGACGCGAATCTGTCATTTCCACAACTGAAAGCAAGAAAGATGATAAATCACCTGTTCCTCCAAAAGAAATCTCACGTCCAGAATCAGTTGCCAGCCATGTCAGTGTGAAAGACGTCGACGATAAGAAAGATGATAAGTCTCCAACGCCTCCCAAAGATATTTCTCGAACTGAATCGATTGTTAGCCACACCAGTACCAAGGAAGAGGAACATATTGAGTCAAGACGCGAATCTGTCATTTCCACAACTGAAAGCAAGAAAGATGATAAATCACCTGTTCCTCCAAAAGAAATCTCTCGTCCAGAATCAGTTGCCAGCCATGTCAGTGTGAAAGACGTCGACGATAAGAAAGATGATAAGTCTCCAACGCCTCCCAAAGATATTTCTCGAACTGAATCGATTGTTAGCCACACCAGTACCAAGGAAGAGGAACATATTGAGTCAAGACGCGAATCTGTCCTTTCCACAACTGAAATCAAAAAGGATGACAAATCGCCTGTTCCTCCAAAGGAAACCTCTCGACCAGACTCGGTTGCCAGCCATGTCAGTGTGAAAGACGTCGACGATAAGAAAGATGATAAGTCTCCAACGCCTCCCAAAGATATTTCTCGAACTGAATCGATTGTTAGCCACACCAGTACCAAGGAAGAGGAACATATTGAGTCAAGACGCGAATCTGTCATTTCCACAACTGAAAGCAAGAAAGATGATAAATCACCTGTTCCTCCAAAAGAAATCTCTCGTCCAGAATCAGTTGCCAGCCATGTCAGTGTGAAAGACGTCGACGATAAGAAAGATGATAAGTCTCCAACGCCTCCCAAAGATATTTCTCGAACTGAATCGATTGTTAGCCACACCAGTACCAAGGAAGAGGAACATATTGAGTCAAGACGCGAATCTGTCCTTTCCACAACTGAAATCAAAAAGGATGACAAATGGCCTGTTCCTCCAAAGGAAACCTCTCGACCAGACTCGGTTGCCAGCCATGTCAGTGTGAAAGACGTCGACGATAAGAAAGATGATAAGTCTCCAACGCCTCCCAAAGATATTTCTCGAACTGAATCGATTGTTAGCCACACCAGTACCAAGGAAGAGGAACATATTGAGTCAAGACGCGAATCTGTCCTTTCCACAACTGAAAGCAAAAAAGATGACAAATCGCCTGTTCCTCCAAAGGAAACCTCTCGACCAGAGTCGGTTGCCAGCCATGTCAGTGTGAAAGACATCGACGAGAAGAAAGATGAAAAATCTTCGTCACCTACTCAAGATATTTCTCAACATGAGTCGATAGTCAGCCACGTCAGTACCAAGGAAGAACAACTTTCAGAGTCAAGACGCGAATCTGTCATTTCAACAACTGAAAGCAAGAAAGATGATAAGTCCCCAGTTCCTCCAAAAGAAATCTCTCGTCCAGAATCAGTTGATAGCCATGTCAGTGAGAAAGAGGTCGACGATAAGAAAGATGATAAGTCTCCAACGCCTTCCAAAGATATTTCTCGACATGAATCGATTGTTAGCCACACCAGTACCAAGGAAGAGGAACATATTGAGTCAAGACGCGAATCTGTCATTTCCACAACTGAAAGCAAGAAAGATGATAAATCACCTGTTCCTCCAAAAGAAATCTCTCGTCCAGAATCAGTTGCCAGCCATGTCAGTGTGAAAGACGTCGACGATAAGAAAGATGATAAGTCTCCAACGCCTCCCAAAGATATTTCTCGAACTGAATCGATTGTTAGCCACATCAGTACCAAGGAAGAGGAACATATTGAGTCAAGACTTGAATCTGTCCTTTCCACAACTGAAATCAAAAAGGATGACAAATCGCCTGTTCCTTCAAAGGAAACCTCTCGACCAGACTCGGTTGCCAGCCATGTCAGTGTGAAAGACGTCGACGAGAAGAAAGATGAGAAGTCTCCAACTCCTCCCAAAGATATTTCTCGACATGAATCGATTGTTAGCCACACCAGTACCAAGGAAGAGGAACATATTGAGTCACGACGTGAATCTGTCATTTCTACAACTGAAAGCAAGAAAGATGATAAATCGCCTGTTCCTCCAAAGGAAACCTCTCGACCAGAGTCGGTTGCCAGCCATGTCGGTGTGAAAGACGTCGACGAGAAGAAAGATGAGAAGTCTCCAACGCCTCCCAAAGATATTTCTCGACATGAATCGATTGTTAGCCACACCAGTACCAAGGAAGAGGAACATATTGAGTCAAGACGCGAATCTGTCATTTCCACAACTGAAAGCAAGAAAGATGATAAATCACCTGTTCCTCCAAAAGAAATCTCTCGTCCAGAATCAGTTGCCAGCCATGTCAGTGTGAAAGACGTCGACGATAAGAAAGATGATAAGTCTCCAACGCTTTCCAAAGATATTTCTCGACATGAATCGATTGTTAGCCACACCAGTACCAAGGAAGAGGAACATATTGAGTCAAGACGCGAATCTGTCATTTCCACAACTGAAAGCAAGAAAGATGATAAATCACCTGTTCCTCCAAAAGAAATCTCTCGTCCAGAATCAGTTGCCAGCCATGTCAGTGTGAAAGACATCGACGAGAAGAAAGATGAAAAATCTTCGTCACCTACTCAAGATATTTCTCAACATGAGTCGATAGTCAGCCACGTCAGTACCAAGGAAGAACAACTTTCAGAGTCAAGACGCGAATCTGTCATTTCAACAACTGAAAGCAAGAAAGATGATAAGTCCCCAGTTCCTCCAAAAGAAATCTCTCGTCCAGAATCAGTTGATAGCCATGTCAGTGAGAAAGAGGTCGACGATAAGAAAGATGATAAGTCTCCAACGCCTCCCAAAGATATTTCTCGACATGGATCAATTGTTAGCCACGTCAGTTCCAAGGAAGAGGAACATATTGAGTCAAGACGCGAATCTGTCATTTCAACAACTGAAATCAAAAAGGATGACAAATCGCCTGTTCCTCCAAAGGAAATCTCTCGTCCAGAATCAGTTGATAGCCATGTCAGTGAGAAAGAGGTCGACGATAAGAAAGATGATAAGTCTCCAACGCCTCCCAAAGATATTTCTCGACATGAATCGATTGTTAGCCACACCAGTACCAAGGAAGAGGAACATATTGAGTCAAGACGCGAATCTGTCATTTCCACAACTGAAAGCAAGAAAGATGATAAATCACCTGTTCCTCCAAAAGAAATCTCTCGTCCAGAATCAGTTGCCAGCCATGTCAGTGTGAAAGACGTCGACGATAAGAAAGATGATAAGTCTCCAACGCTTTCCAAAGATATTTCTCGACATGAATCGATTGTTAGCCACACCAGTACCAAGGAAGAGGAACATATTGAGTCAAGACGCGAATCTGTCCTTTCCACAACTGAAATCAAAAAGAATGACAAATCGCCTGTTCCTTCAAAGGAAACCTCTCGACCAGAATCGGTTGCCAGCCATGTCAGTGTGAAAGACGTCGACGAGAAGAAAGATGAGAAGTCTCCAACGCCTCCCAAAGATATTTCTCGACATGAATCGATTGTTAGCCACGTCAGTACCAAGGAAGAGGAACATATAGAGTCACGAAGCGAATCTGTTACTTCAACAACTGAAAGCAAGAAAGATGAAAAATCTCCAGTTCATCCAAAGGAAGCTTCTCGTCCTGAATCTGTAACGAGCCACATCAGCACGAAAGATGTTGACGACAAGAAAGATGAGAAATCTCCAATGTCTCCTTTAGATATTTCGCGGCATGAGTCGATAGTCAGCCACG